>VYZS01023545.1:4308-42687 GCA_013400695.1 Neodrepanis coruscans
TCCCAGAAGGGATCCTCTGCCTATGCCATTATGCCATTTCCATATTACCCACAACCCTTCCTACCTATCCACCTCTGACAAATTAGTAATAGAGGACAGTGCTTCCTTTAGGACTTACGTTAAATATTAATACTCTAGAATAGATGCAGTAGAAGAGATTACAATGTGTTTAGCCTGAGGTCAGAAGTCATGTTTCATTGAAAAGAGCTCCCAAGACTGAAGTGGTGATGGGGCATTAACCCACTTCTGTACCAACTCTCCTTCAGGCTCTTTCTCTATAATTTGAGGTGGTCTTTTTGTAATTACATTGATCTTCAAACTGTTTTAAAAGAGGAGTTAGCTAGTGACTGGATTGGACAAACAGATGTAGGATATGTGTGTGTGTTTGCTGCCTTGGGGTATGTTATGCTGCTCAAGAGCCAGGTATTAGGCTGAGGATGTTGATGAGAATTCTGCCACACATTTAACCATTAAAATGGCGTGAAAGAGGGTTATGTATCTCCCTAGGCTGCCACTAGAGTTTCCATCTCATCTTTCCACAAACCAAATCTGGCTACCATTTCTTCATTTTCCTGTCACACAATAGCATAGTCTATGATTTCCCTCCTTTCTTTCCCTGCCCAAATTATACCTCAAAAATAACTCTTGCATGATGACTCACATGCTGTACCTTGGCCTGTATGATCAAGACAGCTGTAAGGTACCCAGTGGAAAAGGAAAATCAAAACTTAATTCACATGTCAGAATTTGGATTTCTTAAGCCAGATGCTGTGATATCCTGAAGACTTTAGTCTCAGTAATTTTGTGTTTGAACAAATAAAAGCATACCATAGCAAAGCCAAAAGTGGAGTATCGGTTGTACTAACCCAAATACTTCCTGTGATGAAACCTGTAGCATCAGCTTGTCACTGAATAGCTTTTGTGTACCAGGAGAGAAATGGAATTTTGCTGACATTCACTCTCCTGGGTCCAAAGCCGGCAATTTCAGGTGGGAAACTGCAACAACCTCTCAGAGCTCTTGTTTCAGGCTTTTGCCTATAGAGTGTCTTCAGTTATGTTGGGTTCTGATTTTTGTTAATTTTTGTAATTATAGGTGCAGTGCACTTTTTTTTTTTTAAATAAAAGCCATAGTTTTGAAGTGGCCTCCAGAGAGAAGATTGAACAACTCTAATAGGTTCGGTTCATCCTCTGCTTCAGGGCATAACAACAGTTCTTAGAAGCAATTGTTCCTCTTTCCTGAACTGCATATGCAAGTGTGAGAATTCATATATAATTGCTTCTCCTTTATCATGCCCTTGTATTATACTTGCACTTGTATTTCTTGTTGAGAAGAGCTCTTTTGTGTTGTTTTCAGGGAGCAGCCCACCTGCTACTACTTTGTTAGTTTCAGCACTGCTTCTAGAAAGACCCAAGTCCTTGTCCTTTCTTCAGCTGATTACTCTTTCTTGTTTCTGGAGGAGCACACATGCACATCTACATTTCTGTTGATTTCCTGCTAGTTTGAGCAATGCTTGCAGCTAGTGGAAAACCTTTACTTATGTTTGTGGTAAAGAAATTGGGAGATTTTTACTACTGATATATCTTATTGATGTATTGTTTTGTAGTAATACAGGGGAGGTTTGTCAAGTTAGGCTTGACCGTCAGGATTACTGGACAAAACGTTAAGGAAACTTTAAAGAACAAAGCAACATCTAGAGACTCACTGATCCAGACTGCAGGCTTATCATAACTGTCTATTACCCAGAATGTTGTTTGTCTCCCATATTTGATAACACCACCTCATCCAGTTTAATGTCCTGTAACTAATACTTTGGTTAATGCCATACTTCCCTAAATAGCAAACTTGCCTCCTGGCATGCATGAAATATTAGCTTCAAGGACTACAGGAGTTGTCCATGTTAAGGCAGTTATGACTTTTTAGCAGCACTTGTCAGGCTGCTCAGGGTGGCTGCATCTTGGCAGGCAGCGGTAGGTATGTATGGTTGTCTCCTGTAAGAGCACATAGGCCCTAGCAACTAGATGTCGAATGTCAACTGGGTCACAGGGCACTCAGCCTTTACATGTTTGTTTTCCTTTGGCAGAGGTCTGTAGGCACCTTTTACACTTCCATTTTGTTGGCAGTCTTTTGCTGATAAATCCTTCATGGCTCAAGATGTTTCATTCATTGTGTCTCTTTGGAAATCATACTATGAGCATCTTCAGAGGCTTCTGCAAAGCTCAGTCCTGAAAGGAACCAAACATGAGATGTTCCCCTAACACACAGCAGTCAGCTCAGTTCCCAGATTACTTTAATAGAGGAATAAGCATCACAACTCGGAAGGCTGCCACAAACAGCACAGACAGGTCCCAAGGACCAGAAATGTCACTTTAGAGTGACATCATTTAGTTATTCATCTATTAAAATTTTTTTACAGCTAACACCGCCTGTTCTCAAGCCTTAAGTAATGTTCCTCCTTGAAGTTCAGTTCTTGTTTTAGAGATGCTGTCTTCAGCCTTTTTTTACTTCTCTTTGTATTTTTCCATTATGCAGTGGGTCTTCAGGTAGTGAGGCTGTGTGCTTTCATATGGGTAAGCTGGAAGCCCACAAACCACAGGGTATTTCAAGCATGGGGAGAACTGCCTCAGCAAATTCCTCCTTCCTTTCTGTGTGCTACTGCACTCACAGAGATGGTTTTTGCACAATGTCCCTCTGGCAGGCTGGCAGAAAGTGTAGGAAATCACAAGTTATTTCAGTAAGGTTCCATGGTTTCCTCAGAATTACTTGGAAGGGAGAGAGCAGAGGCACAAATCTGTAGCTATATCCCCATGCAGGGAACCTATTAACACAGCATCATCATGCATTTGTTTTCCAGCATAGTAGTGGGGGTTGGTATCATACATTGAAGCAGTTCATGGATCAGAGCTTTCTTCTCTGACTGGGAATTGCCTCGCTACAGGAAAGTCTGCCTATGCATGATCTGGCTTAATTTCATTGTATTGCCTCTGCTGAGAGGATAAGTTTATTCTGAGCAATAGAAACAATCCACCAGTTCTGTTCATTTCAGTTAAGCGTAAGGCATAGGACCTTAACTTCAAATATCCTTTAAAATAACAACAGGACGTTTAATTTTCAGCTAGAGGCTTGTAAAGTCCTTCTACCATAGTGCTACAGCAACTCCCCCTCAGCTACAATGAAACACATCAGAGGCCCAGCTGTTTTCTGTGCCCTTACCCAGCCCACTGAAGAGCAGTCACAGCCCTGAACCTGAGCTGGGTGACTGCTCCCTTCATGTCTCTGGCTGACAGAAAAGGCAGGAACTGGGAGCTGGGGATCCTTTTCATCTTGGTGTCTCAAGTTTGGTGGTTATTTATCGCACCTGAATCTTTGTGAAATGTCTGTTTCACAAGAAGCAGATTTAAATTGGATGGTTCATTGATTTGATCAAGAAAAGTGATTAGTATGGCAGTGAAAACTTGTTAGTCAATGATTCTTAACCCAGCTGTTCCTGTGGAAAGAAAAAATTAGATGGGATTCTACTGCCGATTCCAGCACTCAGTGCAGGTTACTTTACAAGCTGTTGCAAAGCTGAAGGCACCAGGCCTAGAGCATTTGATTATTGACAAGGAAAATATTTCAGCCTGTGTCACATCTCTGCTTGACTTTGACTAAAAGAGAGAGGTGCAGAGTTGTATATGTGCATGTGTTGTGGCAAGGTGAGACCTGAAGGATTCATCCTTCTGGGGCAGAGATGCCATGCCAGATTTTCCAGAAAGCAGCAGACTGCTGACTGCCAGGATGGCTGTACTGTGATGGGACCTTTGACTCCTGTACCTGTCCCATTTTCAGAGTTCAGGACATGGGATCAAGATGAGAAGCAAATACTGAAATCCTGCACCAAAGGCTGTAATATTTAACTTCCTTAGAACATCATCCTTTGTGTACATAGAGTCCTGTGATGTAGGAAAGAGGGCCTAGCCAACTTTAGAACTGAATTATCTGAAGCAGGTTGGGGTTAAGTGGCTTGTGAATGTGTCAGGAACTAGAAGAGTGAAAATCCAACCAGTTGAATTGCCTCAGTTATATTAAAAATCCATATTTGTAATGGGTGAAGTGTTCCTAAATGTTATCTGCCAACTGGTCTACATTAAAAAAAAAAAAATTTGCCAATGGGTTATTAGGTTTCTTCAGTCTGGTTGCTTTCACTTTGCTCTACAAAAGAGACTGGGGGGAAAAGTAAGGAAGTGAGAGGAAGGAAACTGGTAAGGGCCTTGTCCAGCATACCTCACTGGACACCTGAGGGTAGGAAGGGTAGGAAGTCCCTATTCCTGTGCACCGGCCTCTGCTGAAAGGCGTAATGAAATGATTAATAGATTGTACTTCCCTTGGAGGCCAGAAAAAAAGTGGAGTCATTCAGGGGTCTTCCCTGTCACTGTCCCTTTAAAGAACTTTATCTGTGACTTGGAGGAGGTGACAAGGTGAATATTCACCATGTTCACAGGTGACACAAAGCTGGTGTTGGCAGCTGGTCAGGTCAATACAATGGGGGGCTGAGTTGTCCAGCAGGACCTAGACAGACTGAAGGCATGGGCTTACAGAATCCCTAGGAAATTTAACATGAGCAAGTGCTGCCACTGGGAAGGAAGAGCCCAGTGCAGCAGCCCAGGCTGGGATTTGCCTGCCTGGAGGGCAGCTCTGCTGAAAAGATCCTAGGGGTTGTGGTGGTCAGTGAGCTAAGCATGAACCAGCAGCAGCCCTGGCAGTAGGAATGGCTGCCAGCAGCCTGGGCCTTATCAACAGCAGCACAGCCAACAAAGTCAAGGGAAAGGATTATCTCACTCATTAAGCTACATCTGAAATACTGTATCCAGTTTTGTGCCCACACATCGATAAAAGATGGAGTTCAGGGGAGGGTCTCGAAGCTGATTAGGGACTGGAGCTCTTGCTCTGTAAGGACCAGAAGAGAAAACTGGGTTTGCTCAGTCTGGAAAAGGGAAGACTTCAAGGAACATAACCACAGCCCACTTGAGTCTAAGAGAAGGTTATAAAGAAGGAGCCAAGCTCTTCCCGGTAGTGCATAGCATGTATCAAGACTACACAAATTGTGAGGGTGTTGAGACACTGAAATAGGCTGCAGAGAGTATTGGTGGATGCCTCGTTACTGGAAGTGTTCAAGTCCAGGCTGGATGGAGCTTTGAGCAACCTGGTTGAATGGAAGGTGTCCCAACCCACGGCAGGGGAGTTGGAAATAGATAATCTTTAAGATCCCTTTCAACCCAAATGATTATTTCATTCATTGAAATTCCTCCAACCCATAAAGAAATTCCTGCAGCTGTCACCCATCGCAGCTCTTCTCTGCCCAAGCAGCTTGAATTGCTTTCCTAATATTTTTGGGAGTCCAGCAAGCCCAGACACTTTCTTCGTCTTTCAAATGCTCTCCCTGCACGCAAGCACTCTTCCCTTGTATCTCTTAGCTATGTTCTGTTCCTGTCACTGGACAAAACAGTCTGTAATGCCATGACCTGAAGTTTGTACTCATAGACAGGCAATAATTTATTATCATGTAACACAGGAGAACTTTTGCAACAGTTCAAATCTTGATTGCTTTACTTTTGGGAGAGGCAAGAACCTGAAAGAATAACCCAGGGCTGTATCTCCTAGGTGGGTAAGTTCACGCCCACCTCTGTTCTGTGCCCTGTTGGTTGTTCTGTTGTTTGCCCAGTTCTGCTTTGCACCTTTCTGAAGGCATTAAGGATATCAAGCTGCAAAGCTTAAGCTGTAAAGGCTTAACCAGGCATACTCTAAAAATATAGAGAAATGATGCAGCACAAAACTGCTTATCATTTACTCTCCTCATAGCTGAAACACAGCAGACAATAACTCAGAGCATTGTGCAGAGCAAATGATTCAGGAAAGACAATTGCAATGGTTGCAAGACTGATTAAAAATGAAGTGTTTGGACTGAAAAGGCCCAACAGGTCCTTCCAAGTCCCTGTTTCTCTTTGCCATGGCACACAGAGCTGTTCAGTGCTGTATGAGAGAAACAGAAGCACAATCAGGGCTAGAGTGTCACAGGTCTGCAAAGGGGAAATAGCCTGCTTAATTCACAGTTTCAGAGAGTGTGGGGCACTGGCTGGTAAACAGGGCCAGCCTGTTTGCTTTTGCAACTGGAAAGGTGGAAAGTAAGTGGGCTGGCATTGCCCTCTGCTGGCTGCTGCTCCAAGTGGGTGATCATAGGCATGTGAAAGCACTTGGCCAGTTTTCTGTTCCCACTTTTCAGTCTCTCCTTCCCTCTTTATTCTATGTAGCCCAACGGTGGTTCTGCTTTCCTCCTCCTCTGGTGGCAGTTGGGCAGAATCTGACTTCATGATTCTGTATATGACACCTTGTCCCACATATTTTCCTCTTGGTGGGGGTCATGGTGACCTTGTCTTCCTCTTCTCTCTCTCAGTATAAAAATTATTGCCCCTCTGTGTCAGGGACATCTTTGACTACTGTGCTAGCAACTGTGTGGAAATGCTAGCTGGTGTTTTTAACAAGTCAGCTAGCAAATTTTATCTGTTGCAGTGTAAAATGCCAGATAAGCAGGGCAGAATCCCTTTGGAGGAAGGGAGTCAGGAAGCTGAAAGACCTTTCTCTCAGTTGTATTAACTTTCTGTATACTGGTCAATGACTTTTTTTCTGCTCTTACCAACATTTTTGGGACACTAGTCCCTAATGGGCACAGGCCCAGTGATTATAGTGGCATTGCATTAAAAAAGAACAAAGAACACAGCCCCAGCCACTGTAAGAGGAGTCTTTAGGGCTCTTCCTGTATTGCATTTTGCAGTTTAGGTCTTGGAGAGCTGATATCTTCCAGGAGAATATGGATCTCTCAAACAAGAAGAGACTTGTAAGCTAGATTTCAAGGATGCAGAATGGAAATGGATGGGTTTATGAGTTAATGGGTTGATGGATTAATGAGTTGTTCCCATCTCACAGAGCAATAGCAGTGAAAGTAGTCCCAGAGACTCTTTTGCCCCTGCCCAGCATCATGTCCCCACACCAGAAGGACTTATGATACTTTCTGATGGGTTGCACAAGATTTTTTTCCCTAGAACTATGAAGTTAAAAAAACAGAGAAAAGGATCATTGGAAATTATTTCCTGCCATATTAATAGCTTACACTCAGAGCCAGGTAAAATTACTGGCTGCTGTGTTCTATCTTCAATCTGACTTTCAAATTTACCCCAGCGAAACATTGTGGACACCTCTGGCTGGCAGAGGCAACGAAACATTGGGAAAAGGCAAGGGTAGCCATGAAAATAGAGCAGGCATCATGCATCACATGCAACCAACGGACAATGCTCTTGCTTGACAGCACTCAGCTCCCAGTGGTGTAGGTACAATAGGCGTAGCAATTGTCACTAAAATAAACACCCTCAGTGGTGTCAGCCTGCAAAACTTGTCCAAGAAGTAAAAACCTAGAAGAGCAGGAGATTAAAAGAGGCTGAAAAATATCTCAAGACACTGGCAAAAGATTGTGAAAGACAACAGGGAAAGAACTGCTGTAGGTGAAGACCCTTGCTAATTGGGCTGAGGACCTAGTTCTAATCCAGATGGAGCCTACTGACAGTGACCTGTATCACCACAGCCTGGGATAATGGGGTTGGACAGATATGGAGACAGAGTTGCTGTTAAATATCTCATATTTAGAAACCTATCATGAAGTACTGAAGTGAGACACAGGTCAATCACCTTAAATGAGCTGAGTGGAGGTGCCCTCTCACTCTACCATTGTAAGGAAAATCCTGGAAAGGGAGGCAGCATACCCTAATGTGGGCCTGAAACCACCCAGATTCCATATCTGCACTGCAGAAGCCCCATATAATCTATGACATCCCTCAGTGTCTGTGCTTTAGCTACACAGAAAATCAAGACACTCTTGCAATTGCTTTGCAATCTGATAACAAGTTGTCTTTGCAGAGATACATTCTTCTTTAGATTGATGGTTGTGTTCCTGTGGCAGATCAAACTTCCAAACTAGTGTCATGGAGTACAGACTACATTGAGGCTTTATTTTTTATACAGTAATATTGCTTGTCAGTGGTTTGGATCCTTCTGGCTGAGCAGAAGAGACAAGATCAGTTGATCTCTTTTCCTGAGTATTATCCTCTGTGGGACATAAGCTGATAGCCATTAATAGATGTAACAGTGACAAAAAAACCATGACCCTTAGTCTTGAATTCCCCAAGTTAAGAGGCACTGCTCTCATCCTAGCATCTCTCTTTGGTGGTTGTGTGATATGGATGCCTGGAGAATCAGATGGGAGATCCCTCTCATACTGAGCAGGAATCAGCAATTTGCTCTGTGTTATTTTGCACTGAAGATGACTGGCAATAACAACAAAAATATAGATGATAAATCATGTAGAACTTGAGAGGCTGCTGCCCTGAAATTTTACTCTGAAGGGTTAGCAGTAGAGTGATGCTCATCTAATTTGGAAACAGCTGTTCCTCAGGGAACAGAAAATAATGCTGTTGAGAAAATAATGAGTATCATGATTTTTTGGTTTTATCTGAAACTTTATTTTCCTGTTTCTTGCTGCATTTTGAGTTGTTTTTTGTTTTCAGCAAAGACAACAGCTTCATCTGGAGTCACACTTCAGTGCACACATAACATGCATTGGTGCACGCACTCTGAGACTGAGGGAGAGAAGGAGGAAAAACAAGTTATTGTTAATTACAGCCACTGTTCTGCCTCTAGAGACTCCTGGAAAGTATCAGTCACCTTCCTCAACAGTTACAATAGGTTTAACAAGGTCAAAGTCTGTATCAGGTACAAAATCTCTGAGTAAACATTGGAAACAGTTGAAAGAGGGTAAGTAATGTGTCAGAGTGACATGGTTGGGTATAAGGTTATGTTATGGGGTGAAAACGAAGTTCCTGAAGTTAAAACCATTTCCCCTTTATCCGTTTTTTTTTCCTTCTTTTTCTGAGAAGGGGGGAAGGGGGATGGGGTGATTTAAACCTTGCCTTTTGTATGTTTATGGAGAGGGGCTAGCCTGGCAATGGCGGCGAGTACAGCGTGGGGACCGTCCTGTCCTGCCGTCTCTACCAGTCCATGCCAGGGCAGGGGGTGCCTCTGCGGGCCGGTGGAGGCGACCACCGCCTTCCCCGCCAGTTTGCCTTGTGGGAGCAGCCCCCTGGCAGGGGGGCCAGTGGGTTCTTGGCTCGGCTGCTCCCAGCGCTGAGCGCATGCGCAGTGTTTTTCCCATGCGAGTGGATTGCAGCACCAAACAGCGAGTGTCGATGGCCCTCGCAGTGGGGGAACCACCCCACTGCGAGTGGCTGCCACTAGCACAGGGTGAGGGCAGCCCAGTGGCACTGCTCGGGGCCCCCAGGGCACCCACAGTGCCTGCGAGCGGCCCCCATCCCCCCTCATGCTCTGGTCTTGTGGCAGTCTGATGGGAAGTGCCACCATGTTGCCTTGCAGCGAGATCTCACAGAGGGCGGTTCCTGGGCACCATTTAGCCAATCCAGAGGCAACCTGTGCCCGGGAGGGACTCCGAGATTGGGCGGGATTGGCTCCCTATAAAAGCGCAATCCCAGAGGCCATCTTTCTCTTTCGGGGCTCCTCAGTCGTCAGAGTTGCATCTCTGCTCTGCTCAGCATTTTTTCAGTGGTGTGAGTGGTATTGCAGCTCCAGCAGCAGCATAGGCCAGCAGCAAGGGCTGAAGACCACATCATTCCATCAGCTGTGGTATTTTTCCTCTCGAGGGTCCCCCTAGTTTACTTTAACTGTCCCTGTTTTTCAGGAAAACCTCGGCGAGGACCCAGCGTCATCCTAGCTTCCAAGAGGCATTCTTACCAAAGCACCCAAGGATAGATAGAACAGCTTTTTCTCTGGGAGTGTGAGCCTACTTTCTCTCAAATGAGTAGTAACTTGGGAAGCCCAGCCTCGAACATGGAGGTGGTGAAATGAACTTCAAAACTTGTATGCTTAGGCACATCAGTATGTAGAGCAAAATGCTTCATTCACTTCCCATATACTCAGGCCAGAGGATAAAACTTCCCCCACTCAGGGGATGGTAGTCTCATATATGAGACGCCTGGAGAGTTCTGTGCCAGGATAAGGAGGATGTTTCTGGCAAAAGGTACCCAGGTCAATTTGTGCTGCTGCTTCTTGTGGTGGAAGTAAAAGCAGAAGATCAAATATTGTCAGCCAAGCCTTTTTTAGAAAAACTGGCCTGGAAACTTTTTTTATGGGAATAAGGGGCACTTAGGAACAAGGCTCAGGATGTGCTGACTTGGGGAGCCTTTGCGGAGCCTTGTCTCAAGTTTCCTCTCTCTAAAAAACTAAAGGGGAACAGGTTCAGTCCCTCTGCCTATCAGTCCCTCTTACATGCATCGTGGCACAGGGACAGCACATCTCTTTAAATCAGGGCTCTTTATGTCATTTACATATTGGGTGGTTGGATTATCTGCAGACACTATAAAGCTGCAGGTACTTTAAGCAATGATTGCAACATGTTTTACACAGGTTATTATGGCAATGCTCTGGGGGAAGCTGAACCAATCAAAAATTAGTTCATTTGGCTCACTGAAAATCCCATCTCCACAGCGAGCCCAAAGAAAAGTATATTATAACACAGCTGAGTTAGCTGGTACAATAGACAGAAATTTTACTTACACTTGAAAGAAAAGTGGAGAGTTCTGCAGTGGGCTTGGCTGAAGGGCATATAAGCCTGGAAGTGTAAATGTTCTTTCTGATGCTCTCTAGTGACTTGCATGCCTAGGGTAAGCTGAGATAAGACAGGCTGTGAATCTAAATTGCAGTGTTGTTCTTGAATAATTCTGTGGGTGGCCCAATGTAATCAATGTTTTATCTCAGACCCAGTCTTATTTCTCTGCCTGTGAAAAGCCAATACTCTTCCAAAAAAAAAGGAATGTTTAATTCTATGTGAAACAACATGATGATATTAACTGAGGTTTCTACTTCATTTAGTGCAGTATACTCTCTCTCTGTCCTGGGAAAGCCCAGCCAAAGAAAAAGTTGTCTTAGGAAGGCATGTCCTTTTACTCCAAATGCTATAGTTAGCTAAATGTCACCTCTGGAAACATTGTAATTCAAGTTAGTGAGCTATATGGAAATATTTGTGAGAATTTGATTTGCTTAAATCTGTCTTTGTGCCCATAATCTCAGATCCTAGCACTGCCCTTTCAAAATGCCAAATGCAACAGCTTGGATCATTAGCACACTTTGAATCCTGTTACTTGGGTCATGCAAATGTGACTCTTGTCCTTTAGACAGATACTTTCATGCTGTAGGGAGAGCGGGGTGGGGAAGAGGGGAAAATATTCAAAATACTGTAGGACAATTCTGATGCCATGTACAGTGTTGTAACTCCAGTGAAACCTAATAGACCTATCCCAAGCTTAATTGACATGAAAAATTTGCTCAGGTGTGAGAGGTTTATCACTAACCCATTTCTCTCTTTGAATTTCATTTCCCCTGCAGTATTTCTTATCAAGTTTGCTCACTACACAGTCGACTTTGAATTGTATTTCCTCTCTAAGAGCCTAACTCTCCTCTGGGTAATTCCATACAGAAATCTTATTGAGGAGGAAGAAGAGGCAGAGCTCTGAGCAGCCTCCTTCCAGTTTGCACTGGCTGCCACACAGCCATTCAAGCTGCACAACTGCTGGGACTGCAGGGAAATGCTTCACTGACCTCTGTGGTATTTGCAAACCCTATTGGCCTCTTCTATCTGCTCTGTTGGGGTTTTTTTTTCTCTCTTAGTCTGGATCTCTTCTCACTTCCACAGTGTAGTTTGTAATCAAAGCTACGCTAATCTGTTGCTGCAGTTCTTGCTGGATAAATTGTTTTTTAACTGAAGGCATTGGGCCGGGGAAGTGGAAGAGCATTAATGGGATTCTTGCAGAGATGGCAGTAAGATAATGCAGTAAGATTAAATGCAAGTGAGGAAAAGAGAGGAGAAAGACTGGGTTTTGAGGAAGAAGTGGAAGTGTGTTGAAGAAAAAGCAAAGAGGAAAAGGAGGAAGGACAATCAGAAGGGATGAAGGGAGAGGAATAAAAGAAGAAATACAGAAATTGAAAAGCCGCAGTGGCAGGGATGCCACAAATATGCAAAATAAGTGATAAATAGAAGGAAAAGAAACACCAGAATGAGTTAGTAAGATACAAATTCTAACAAGAAGTTGAATGTCAAAGTGCTACCAGTCAGTACATATAACATTACTGTATGTCGTGTTGCTTTCAATTGGGAGAAACATACATACACCAGGATGGATATTTCCATCATCATGTTTTATCACACACCATTAAATACTTATTTCTTTGTCTATAAAAAACTATGAAAAACTTTTGGGTTCATTGCTTTTTGGGTATAGGCTTTTAGCCAATTCCACTCACATCCTCACAAGTGAGCTTGTCACCTTTGTATGTATATGATGCCTTGTATGTATATGTTGGTAGAGGGAGAGCATTTGCTCTGCTTTTGCCATATGCTCTCCTGAAGTGACACATCATATTTACAATGTACCCTGTAACTCGCTGGTCAAGCCCACAAAGTTGTGGTGAATGGGCTTATATCCAGCTGGTAGCAGTCACAAGATATGTTCCCCAGGGTTCAGTTTTGAGGCCAATCTTGTTTAGTATCTTCAAGAATGATCTGGATGGGGGGATCAAGTGTACCCTCAGTCAGTATGAAGATGATACTAGGTTGAGTGAGAGTGTTGATCTGCTGGAGGACAGGAGGCCCCTGCAGAGGGATCTGGACAGGCAGGATCAATGAACTTGGGCTAATTGTGTGAGGTTCAACAAGGTGAAGTGCTGGGTCCTGCACTTGGGTCACAACAATGCCATGCTGATATACAGGCTGGGGGAAGAGTTGCTGGAGAGCTGCCCAGCAGAAAAGGACCTGGGGATGATGGTCAATAATGATGTGAGTGAGCATATGCCCAGGTAGCCAAGAAGGCTATTCCTGGCCTGAATCAGAAATAGCCAATAGGACTAGGGCAGTGATTGTCCCCCTGTACTCAGCACTTGTGAGGCCGCACCTCAAATCTTATGTTCACTTTTGGGCTACTCACTGAAGGCAAGGACACTGAGGTGCTGGTGTAAGTCCAGAGAAGGGAAGTGGAGCTGGTGGAGGACTTGAAGCCCAAGCTCTAGAAGAAGCAGCTGAGGGNCCCTATGGGGAGCAGTTAAGGGAGCTGGGGTTGTTTAGCTTGGAGAAGAGGAGGCTCAGGGGTGACGATATGGTTCTCTACAACTGCCTGAAAGGAGGTTGTAGCCAGGTAGGGGTGCATCTCTTCTCCCAGGCAAGCAGTAACAGGATAAAGGGAAATGGCCTCAAGTACGCATGGGGAGTTTCAAGTTGGATATTAAGAAAAATTACTGCACTGAAAGAGTGATTAAACATTGCAGTGGACTCCCTAGGGAAGTGGTAGGGTCACCATTTCTTGAAGTGTCCAAAAAATGAGTGCATGTGGTACTTTGCAATATGGTTTATTTGGCATGGTCGTATTCAGTCAAAGGTTGGACTTCATGATCTTGGAGGTTTTTTCCAACCCTAATGATTCCATGATTCTACATGCAGAGAAACCAAACTAAGATTTTAATGATATCCTTAATTTTGAAATTTTCCAGTTTTCAAATGCTGGAGTTTGCAATCTTGATATTTTTAACACAGTTTTCTTTCACTGCAATTGTAAACAATACTTTGCATTTCTCTGATGTATTCTCTGATGCCTTCTGATAGTGTTCTATAAATATTTTTTGTGATTAGTCATGACAGTGACCTTTTGAATTAAGTAGCTATTACCATTATTTCAGACTTTGAAATGAATACATGCAGAGATCATACTATACTGAGTGTCAGACAGGATGTCAGTCGATCAGAACTGGCAGTCTCTTACCTTCTGCATCCTGAGCTGTGTTTTGACCTCCATCTACAGTTCTTTTTCAGATGAAAAAAATCCTTTTTAAGACCACAGAATTGCTTTTGTGACTCTGCCTAAGGCCACCTCTCATCCACAGTAACTCTGAACAGGATGTTCATTAACCAGTAGTATCCTCAGTCAGCCTGGGGTTCACTGCAAAGGGCCACATGAATACTTTATGAATAATAAAATGGATTGGGAAACTTTGGATAATACAGGTGATGTCTTTAGAAAGAGCTACCTGAATTACTGATGACAGAACATCATTAAATTCTTGTTAGCTGAGTTTGAATTTGATCTCCTTGAAATAGTTTCTCATGTGTCCATCAGCAAAGGTCTTCTATGCATCATGTTGCCTTTTGATTGAGCAGTCTCTGTCTATTGGTAAGCTAATTACTTATGTTTTCATCCTGGCCATTAAACAGATGTCCCCTTGTTCTTAGCACAGTTCACGCCTCACTTCTTTTCTGGTAGACTGCTTTATTTCTTCTGTCAAGCTATGAAGGTCTTTTCTTCCAGAGCAAGAAATAATAAGCATTAAAAAGAAGTGCAGACTGAAACTTTATAGTCCTTTGACTCTGTACCGGCAAAATATTCCATTAATTCAGAGCAAACAAATCTTCACTCTGCCTGCACTCACCTTTTCAATCTGTTCCTATAGCCTCACATCTTACTTTTACTGGCTCTAATTTCCTAAGAGGTATCTATAGAGTTTCCATTTTTAAATGCTTTCACAGAACTTTTTCACATCACCTTCTTTTGGCTGTCTCCCAGAACAGGTCTTTCTTCTCTCTACGCTCAGCCAGCTTGGTTGGGTACCATTCCTGGAACACCGGGCAGTGTTTGAAGCCACTCTGAGGAGCCAGTGGTGGTAGCAGAAGCTGCAAAAGGAACTGGGCTCCATGTCCTGTGCTTTTGGATAGAATGAATAATTGGTGTGTGTGTCACCTCAGCCCCCAGCCAAGAGCAGCCCTGCATCACAGTTACAAATCACTTTGTGAAAATTACTCTTCCCTCACACCTCTTCAGAAACAGACCTTTTTTGACTTTCTGTCTCATCCCTCCTCTTTATATCCTCTATCATGTGAATTGGACAGATGGATAGGCTGATAGTGTAAAGCAGCCTTTGCTGAAATAAGAGGTAGATCTTAGAAATAAGAGGTGTAAAGCCTGGTGTCAGGATCGTATTTCTACCTATGTGCTTTGGAGCTTCTGACGTCTCTTTGTTCGGTGATAAATTACAGGAGGAGGAAATAGGAGGTGTGGAAAGCCCTGCTGCTTTCATTAGGGGAAGAATGCTTAGTGTGCAGTAAATTTCTCATGTTTCCAACTCATTCTGGAGCACATTTGCCAAGATTTAAGAGTTATAAGCCCATAAGTCAAATACTTTGTGAAATAGGTGTCATTATTCTCCCATTTTTCACCTGAGTTTGTAAGTAAGGCCCCCATATATCTTTGGGTCACTCTGCAGCGCAGATTTCTTCCATGTTCTGTTTCTTATGTCAATTAAACTCCAGCAGGCAGGTGATGTATGAATGTTGTTCATCAAAATGATCACAACAAGAGCCTGGCAGTAGTGCTCCAACAAAAGCCACGTCACAAATACAGCATGCCAGGAAGTGCCATCAGAAGTCATTCTGGCTGTACCCAGTGGCTCCTATGAGCGGCACCAGAACTGTGTCATCACAGCAGAGAGAGAAGCATCTATCATGTTAGTCACATGGCCCAGAGCCTGCCATTACTCCAGTGTCTCAGTGCTTCACAGCATGCCTCCTCCCTTGCAGCCACACTCAGAAGAAAAACATTCCCACCTCTGTTTCATGGTGACAGAACTGGGCCAGGCTAATTCATTTACCCAATGGACTCTTTGAGGATTAAGGATGACTATGAAGAGAAGGGAACCACTTGAGAGTGATGAAGAAAAATCAGAGGCATTCAGTGCCTTTTTTTCTTTTTTTTTTTTTTACCTCAGTCTTTAGTAATACTGGTAGAACTTGGATTGCCCAGTCCTTTGAATTGGAAAACCTTGGCTGTAGCAACAGTGACATGAAAAAACATTTCTATATTGAGCTGATAGTAAAATATTGAAACGGCCTTCCTAGAAAGATGATCAGTGCCCAAGGCCTGTCAATATTTAAGATGCATTTGGACAATGTCCTCAATAACACGCTTTAAATTTATTAGCCCTAAATTGGTCAGGCAGTTGGACTAGATGTTTGTTGTTGGTCCCTTCAAATGAACCACTGTCTACTCTTCCATTTTGAGGGTGGTTGACCACTGGAACAGATTGCACAGACAGGTCATATATTCTCTATCCTTTGAGATGCTCTAAACCCAATGAAGTGTGACCTTGAGCAGTTTTGGTGCTCTAAGTGACTATGATCTGAGCAGAAAGGCTGAACAAGACTCTCTGCATGAGTGCCTTCCAAACTCAAGAGCTCTGCCATTCTGTGCCTCTATGGGTCATGCAGAGCTCTTGGGCCAGGGTCTGGCTGCAGATTTCTTTTATCAAGTGTTAACAGTCAAGAAACCTTAAAACTGCTTTCATTTTCTTAGAAATTGGAGACAACAGTGTTGTCCCTCAGCACAAATTTTCTTGCTTTAGGTATTTCTGGGGTTTTAATGTTGAATGAAAGCTTATGGGCCAGTTTATGCAGGCATCTACAGATTTTCAGTAAAGCTGCTGATGAGGTATTCTGTACTATTCTGTACTATTCTGTACTATTATGGCTGGTGGGGAAATACCCTTCTTCACTGCCATGGTGTGCTTCTCTGAACTTTGTACCTGACATCAGATCATATAAAGAAGGAGAATGCTCAGTCAGATCTTCTACATGTTCACTGGCTTTTTAGCAGGTTGTAAACTGACTATTTAGTTCCTGCTACTGCCCCAAAACAGCACTTGTGCAGTGACTTCTTCAGATGTTTTGTAGCATTTTTGCCCTGTACCAACTCTCAGTGAGACCCAACATGAGTGAAATGGCTTCAGACACTTGAAAAAGAAGTTCTCACATTACCATAGGGCTGTTTCATCTTGTCTCATCTGATAGCCTTCATCCAACAAGTAGTACCACTTGATCAATTGGTTAAATTCTGTCTTTCAAGCCTACACTACCCAAAGTGACTTGTTAAAAGACAGAAGAAGAAAGAGCCTGATAACTACTGTCTTGGGGCTCAGGGTGAGAGGGGGCTTTTCCCCTAGCCTGGTCACCATCCATAAATAGCCCATCTCAGGATCAGCCCTGTTCTGCACTAACCCTGCACAGTCATTACTACAGATTACTGCAGCCACAAGGAGGAGGAGAAGCCAGCCAAAGGCTCACTGTATCCAGGGCCTATAGGCACAGAGTCTGCAGCTAAGGAGACCTTGGTGATTTCCATCAGGACACAAAGGATCTTGTCAGCAGAAATGATATATCACAGAATCACAGGGTATGCAGAGTTGGAAGGGACCCACAAGGATCATCCAGTCCAACTCCTGACCCTGCACAGCACCCTCCCCAAGAGTCACACCATGTGCCTGAGAGTATCATCCAAATGCTTCTTGAACTCTGTCATGCCTGGGGCTGTGATGACTTCCCTGGGGAGCCTGTACCATCATCCAACCCCCCTCTGAGTGAAGAACCTATTTCTAATCTCTAACTTAAATGTCCCCTGACACAACTTCAGGCCACTCCCTTAGGTCATCACAGAGGAGACATCAGTGCCTGCCCCTCCTCTTCCCCTCACATGGAAGTTGTAAATGCAATGAGGTCTCCCCTCAATCTCTTCTTCTCCAGGCTGAACAGACCAAGCAACCTCAGCCACCTCTCGTACGTCCTCCCCTCAAGGCCCTTCACCTTCCTCAGCAGTGGGGAGGAGGAGGATGATATTGCAGCAAACCCTGAATGAAGGTAATCACCAGGCAGGTCTGGTACACATGCTCAAGTTCCACCATCAGCTAATTAGGGGAGACCACAGCAACTCATGAAATGGCTGTCCTATCTCAGCAGCTTCAATGCTTGCACCTATTTGGGCAGCCAGGTTGGTACATCACCTGAGTTGGCTCCTGCACTCTGAGTGTGGGGATGCTGGGGAGCTTGCCTCTGATGGGATATTTGCCCACATGGTGCATCCTCAGCAGCCAACCCAGCAGTGGTAAAAGAAGGAGGTAGAAAAGTTACGAAACATTCAGGCTCTCTTGGGACTTTGTGGGATAGTTGGTCATTTCAGAGTTCTCTTTTCGCACGTTTAACTTTTTTTCTTCTCTGTTTTTGGCATGTGGCGGGGAGGGCGGATTCTTGTCTATATTGTATTATAGCCATCTTAGAAGTCACAGTACCCTCCACCCACACTCTTTCTTTCAATGAGTTTACTTCTACTCAGTTTATATCAATCTTTTGTGGGAGACAGTAAGAGAGCATGCAAGTAATACAAAGTCACCCTTCTGTTTAAGGACACAGGCAGAATATAGAATAAGGTAATGGGGCACTGGGTCAGGATTGTGATGAACATAAGAGGTCACCTGGGAATTCATTCTTAGGGTAAATGCTGGGTTTTAAGGTATTTCCCTATACACCTCCTGCTTTTCTTTCTGCAAGGTTTTTAACACACCTGCAGTTCCTACTACCTTCTAACCTACCTCCTTATGGATATAAAACACGGCTGCAGCACGATGATTAGAGGAAGCCTAGGGAGGGATAACAAGCTAATGTGTATGCATAGCTGTGGCAAGGACTTTCAGAGGATCCTGTTTCTCCTAGCACAGACCCTTATAGGGAAATCTTCCCATAACAATACAGCTAAAGACATTTGTGCCTGGAAGCTGCTTTTGCTAATGAGTTTTCCAAGTAGTATGGAGGAAGGTTTCTAACACCCTTCTCTCCCATTGCAAAAGATAATGAAGTGCCCAAAAAAAGGCCAAATGCTTGGTTTTGGTTTCTTCCCCTCTCAAAGGAAGATAGTGACCCCCAATATGGGCTCTTCAGCATGGCTAAACTGCTGCTTATTGTTATGGCAGTAGAGACAGCAGTCAACTATCTGCAGAGAGTTGGAGAGGGGAGGAAGGAAAAAATCCCTGAAGGAGGAAGGATCTTATAGTTGACAATTGATGATAAAGGAGATGTAATAGATACTCTCCTTGCCAATGTCATACTGCAAGAAGACAAAACACTCTTGTCTTGTATGGCGTTTATGGTAGAGCTCTTATGGAGGTAAAAGTTCTGCATGTCATCACCTAGAGCACCCATGCAGGAGTGCTGCAGGGGCAGGTGTGGAGCTGGAATCATCCCATGCTTGGCAAAGATGCCTTAGGCACTTTCACAAGGACAGCACTCAGTAACTACTGAAGAGGGCAATGCAGTTACTTATTTACACACCTGCAACCTCTCCTCAGCATTGAAGCATGCAGGATGTTGGTCTTCCATTGGAAATATCCCAAAGAAAGGGTTGACTATGGTCTCAGCACTACAAGCTAGTAATTAACAATATTTCACATTCTCTACCCAAACTAATCCTGGAAAAGAGAAACTGATTTTACAAACAAATGACTAAGGAAAGCACAATTGCAAATACATTAAGGATTTTATGTGAGGAGAATAAGAAACTTCTATTAACATATACAGAAAGTTCATTCAAGTGAGGCATCAAGAAATACCAGGCCAGTGTTTCAGGCCTTTCTCACTCTTTCATTCCCTATTCAACTAAAACCTGTAGTAGGCGCCCAAATAAGTTGGTGGGTTTTTTGCTTTCAAATGGGTATACACTCCTATATTTTTCTGTTCTGTGGTACTTCATGAGTACCTTGATTAAGTTCCACACTTAGATTATCTTTGTGCAGTAGTTAAAGGAATTAAAATAATTTCTTATATGTGTGTTGCTGGTAGGAAAGTTTTAATATTTAACAGAAGGTTTTGGTCTAATATCTTCAGAAACTGAAGCCACCTAAAGAAACATACAGCTTTTGCTATGAGGTTAACAGTGAGATGAAAAGATCATTCAAGGCTTTGCCCTCTTGACTGCTATCTGTTACACGTGCCTGGAGCTAGCAAACTTGTCTTTTATCAGAGTCTTGAATGATAGATTAAATCCATCTCTGGTTTGTTGGATAGTGTAAAGCCATCACTTTACCACACACAAGCAAATTCAAGGAGGGAAGGCCATATGTCACCAGCCATAGCAGGAGGCACAGGCTTGCACTGCAGTTAAAGTGTTCTTGGTCATAGTAACAACCCTAAATTTAGTGCTGGAGCTAGGCAGAAGTTTTCATTTGGGAATCACACCACAGCTCTGTGCCTCAGCCTGTGTTAAATAACTCACAGGAGTGGACTTGTCCCAAAGCCCACCTTGCTACCACAGCTCTCCCTCTGCTATCCCAAGTGGTCATCTGTGAGACTTGGTGTCAATTTACTCCCACTAACTTGATAGTATGTCCCTTCTTGTATGGACTCCCCAAGGCACTCTCAGACCAGCATCTCAACTGGGTGGGGACAAGCATGTTTCAGCCAGATTCTCCCTTGGCCCTTAACTGCAAATGAAGTCCAAAGGCAAGTGTGTGATGTGCTGCCTTTGCCACCCCAGACAACTTCTGAGTCTTCCCTATTGAGACTTTAAAAGGCGGGACTGAAAATGTGTCCTGAAACAGTGGCTGTGTTTCTCCACATTCAAAAAAGACCATAGTTAACACTCAGACATAAGTCTGAGGAACACTTTGCTAGGGCGAGGTTATCCAAAATTGGCTGCCTAAAGTCAAGCTTCTCAGAGTATGCTTAGGCACCTAAAAAAGACTTTAAAAAAAAAAAAAAAGCCAACTGCGAAATACTCAACTTGATGTTTTTCCAAGCCAGGCACCAGAATGAAAAATAAGTATTGAAATGACACCATGGTTTGTAAAGCTCTCTTATAGGCTGAGGTGAAAAAATAAATTGAGGTTAACAAGAGAAGTCAGCAAAGTGAGGAGACAGGAAATTAAACCTTGCTGTTCTCAACACTTATTTGGAGAAAAAAATTAATAGCATTTTGGTTTTGAAGCAAACATTTTTCACAATGGTTCCTATCAACTATCAGCCACAGATATATTGCTCTGTCAGGAAGCTGGCAAGAGAAAACACAAAGAGCACAGATGGGAATGCAGAGATGGAAAAATAAGCAAAATGTGTTCTGGCTTACATCTTCATTATGTATATGTTACTACCTTGATATCTAATTGTAGGCTGTGCAGGAAGTAACAGCTATAGTTAAGGTTTCTTGACATTCTTATCTGCATGTCTTCTGTTGCTTCCAATGCCAGTAGATTGTTTACGCTGCTGTTTTCCATGGTGGATACCTGCCTCTGGTACCTCCAGACAACTTCAGCCCAACTATTTCAATGCTTTTGCAGGAAAGAATAGGGGAGGCAATACCAGACCTTTACTTTAGCCATCCTAAAGAAACATTTGCAGCTTTCCCCGCTGCCTCCTGCAATCTGAATTTAAAGATACAGCCCTGTAAAGCTCTTTATTACTTTTGACACTTACCGTTACTGAAGCTGTCCTGCTTTTGACCACAATTTAATACTAAAAGAGGGCTTCCAGCACAATCATGGTCCAGACACATGATCCCTGTTACTACTGAAGCGAAAGCCATATTAGTGCCTGTCAAGAAGCCAAGGATGGAGTCATAAGCTTGCACTCCATCCATCTGTCTTCCTCATGTCTTGAGTTTGGACCCAATCACTGGGCTCAGCTCTTCCACTGGCACCACCCAACATCTCTGTGCTCCTGCTGCTCTGAATCAAAGATTCGTTAATCACACCCAACAACAAAGAGTTGTTAAAACGCACATTCTTTTTATTAGTGATGTTGGGAGCTACTGGGAATCATTCATCATAAGTAGCTCAAAGGAACAATCTCAGAATAGGGTATTTATATCATTTTGAACAAAGAACTTAACAGCTATTCCAGACTCTCTTTCTGCATCATCTAGGTGTTCTCAGGTTTCTTCAAGTGTCTCATTTATGCAGCAATGCTGCCATCTCACGTCTTCTTTCAACCGTGAATGAGGTGGGGGTCTCATGGTGGGGGTAGCTTTCTTCCTCTCCATACTCTTCATCACTCAAATCTTGGCTGACCTTTCCATGTTGGCAAAGCCTCAACAAAAGCACATCCCAGTTTCATTCACTTTTGACTCTCTATCTTATTGTTTTAAGTACTTCCCAAGACATAATGTTTATCTTTAGTTAAAGATCATCCACTTTATTCACTATTGAATTAACTTTCTTCTTTGATTCTTTTCTATTGATTAAATTTGTAGGGTACACTGGTCTTTAAAAATGGTTTCTACAGGTGCATGTTTCAGCTTATCTGTCTCCATTTATTTCTAAGTCAAGCACGACTCTAACTAAGTTTAAGCATAATTTCATNAAACGCACATTCTTTTTATTAGTGATGTTGGGAGCTACTGGGAATCATTCATCATAAGTAGCTCAAAGGAACAATCTCAGAATAGGGTATTTATATCATTTTGAACAAAGAACTTAACAGCTATTCCAGACTCTCTTTCTGCATCATCTAGGTGTTCTCAGGTTTCTTCAAGTGTCTCATTTATGCAGCAATGCTGCCATCTCACGTCTTCTTTCAACTGTGAATGAGGTGGGGGTCTCATGGTGGGGGTAGCTTTCTTCCTCTCCATACTCTTCATCACTCAAATCTTGGCTGACCTTTCCATGTTGGCAAAGCCTCAACAAAAGCACATCCCAGTTTCATTCACTTTTGACTCTCTATCTTATTGTTTTAAGTACTTCCCAAGACATAATGTTTATCTTTAGTTAAAGATCATCCACTTTATTCACTATTGAATTAACTTTCTTCTTTGATTCTTTTCTATTGATTAAATTTGTAGGGTACACTGGTCTTTAAAAATGGTTTCTACAGGTGCATGTTTCAGCTTATCTGTCTCCATTTATTTCTAAGTCAAGCACGACTCTAACTAAGTTTAAGCATAATTTCATGGCTCTAACTTTAAGATTCTATAATTATGGTTGCATGGTAGCTAAATACTTAAAATCATATTCAAAAATCATTATCTTTATATCAGCTCTGATTGTGCTGTGATCCTGTGCTTGCTGACCACAATGGTTGGCAATGAAGAGCTCCTTGCAGGCTCCAGTAGATGCAATCAAAGCAGGTCAAAGTGTAGCTCTATTATTAGCCTGATCGTTGATTTGGAAGGTTTCTTGATAAAAATCTGATTAAACTGAGAAAGTGCTTCTAGTGCTTCTGCAGAGGACACTTAGAAGAAAAGCAAAAGTTATATTCATAGTTACAGGTGAGGAAATGGTAATTATTTTTATATTCCTTAAAAAATATGTCTGCAGGATGAAAACTGTCTTTGAAGAGATAGTATAAACAGTAAAGGACCTGCTGTCTTCTTTGTAAGGAGAGTAAGGGCCAGAGTAACTGTGCTGGTAGCTAACTATACAAAATGTCACTGCCAGAAAAGGGTAAACCGTTTATAAGGGAAAAGTGACAGAACACTCAGAGGCATATGCAAAATCAGCTAAGCCCTGCACTGAGAGACAATGTGAGGCAAATACCTACAAGAAAAATTTTAACCGTTTTCTTGACTCAACCATTACTGAAAGAAGCTGAGCATTGTTGTCCCTGGATGATATGAGAATATCACAAGTAAACAAATAAACATGAAAACTTTGTTTCCAGTATTGTGCAGGGTCATATAATTATAAAGCAGTATGTTTTCTTCTGTTTGAGAAGCTTTACATGTCAAGTACTCACCAGCTGTAAAAGGCAAATGCAATGTTCACTAAAAAGCCTATTTTGTGGAGTGCTTTAGATGGCAGAAAAAAGTTAGCGAAGAAATATAGGGAAATAGCTGCAATTTTAAAAGCAATTTTTCCTGGTAAAATTTAGGATAGGGTCTCCTTTATTTTGGATAGACAATGGCCTGATAGAGCTGTTTTTCAGGCTTATTATAACCAGTTTGCCTTTTATGAGTTCTAAGAGATAATCCATTTATGTCACAACCAGACCACAGACAAAGCACCAGTTAATAATGTTGCCACTACTAGTATCACAAATCTTTCATAGCCTTTTTCACATATAGTTCTTAGGATGTTTGGATAGAGAGTCAGTACAAGTACACGAAAAACAATAGTGAAGTTAAAAAGCCAATGCTGCTTTGGAGACTACTCATAGCTTCACAATCCCTTTGGCTAATGTCTTGGCAGCTACAGTCCAACAACAGATCTGTTTTCAATTAGGGTTTGGTAATGCATCCTTGAAACACTTTATTTCTAAAAGTTGAGGGTTATCTACTCCTTCAAGAAGCCCAGTAAGTCCTTGGGTAAGTGCTGCCTCCCGTGTCACAAGTTGTCAATTGTTTAGCCATCTTCCTTAAGCTGAGTGAGAAATAACTTGGACTGCAAAGTGCTTATAAGATATAATACCTTTTGGGACCTGCAGTAATTTTTATGCAAAAAGGGTGTTTGATTACAGGCCTGTGACGAAGGAATTAACCTCATCCATGTCCAAAGTCTGGGGTACTGATTCTTCTGCTTTTAAACATGTCTCAGGAGAAGCAAATCTCGATGTTGTCCCACAACTGGATTTTCCCAACCTAAAACTCGGTTTCTGCCCAGCATCACTTATGGCCATCGAGCCCAGCCCTGCCTGTGTTGTATCACCTGAGCAATCCATCAGCTGATTCACACTGGTGGGTGTGGTGGATGTCTCTAAAAACCCAGGAGGGACCTCCTGCCCCTGTTTGGTTAGAGGTTGTGTTGGTGTAGCAAAAGTGGTGAAGCAGCTTACAATGTTGCGAGGATTTAGGAGGCTCTTGGGGAAGAAATGACTTGATACTATGATAAGTATGTCAAAAAATAAGCAAATGCCTACTGAGGGGCTTTGACCTACAGCAAGTTTCCAGGGAAGCTGCCTTGTTGGGTGTTCCCTTGGAGATGGGAGAAAGGAAGTGAACATAAAGGAGAGACATCTGTCGTGGTTTTACCACTAGGAGGCGTGGAACTGACAAGAGAGATCCAATAGGAGCAACACACACCAAAAAAACAAAACAAAACAAAACAAAACCACAACCAAATAACAAGGTTTATTTTACACCTACAGAAAACTGACAATAAAATGCAAAGACAGACAAATTAAGCTCTTCTGGGTCCAGCGGCTGATATGAGAAAACAGTAGGTAGCGCTAGGTCTTTGCTGGAGGCTCCTGAAAAGACACCAGGACAATTAAAAGACTGCGACCGCCCACCCTCCTTTTTCCTGGGAAGGAATACCACTGCTGATGGAAAGATGTGGTCCTCAGCCTGTGCTGCTGTTGCTGAAGTCGCCAATCCGCCCACGCCACTGCAAAACTCGGTGCTGAGGCGAGCAGAGATGTTTTCCCAACCAGCTCCTGTCCAGAAAGAGAAAGATGGCTGCCTCGCTCGCTCTTTTATAGGAGACCAATCTCGCGCAGGCACGGGCATCTCTGAGGCATGAGTTGTCCCTCGGATTGGACGGTCAGCGTCCTGGAACCGCCCCTAGTGAGAGGTTCCACTACGAGCTAAAATGGTGGCTCAACACCACATGGCCAACCCTGGGCCGGGGCATGGGTCCCACTGTGGCTCCATCTGGCATCCTGTGGGGTCCCAGTACCGCCATCAGGCCACCCCGACTCGTGGCAGTCCTGGCCCCTTGCTGCGGTGGCCCCTCAGCTGTGAGAGGGCCACCAATAGCCCCCTTCTATTCCATGTGCACAGGAGACCCCACTGCGCATGCGCAGAGTGCTGAGCCGGGCTGCCGCAGGGACAAGGGCCATGCCCGCTGGCCCCTCGCACTACTACCACAACCCAGGGACGGGAGGGGGGCACCCCCGCCCGCAGCGGGGACCAGCACCGGCCCGGCCCGGGCTAGCAAGGGGCACCGGGACAGAACAGCCTCATCCTCACTGGCTCCCGCACTGCCGCCTGCACCACGCCTGAGCGCAGCCATGCAGGAGAACCAGCCCAGGAATGGGGAAGGCAGCGGCCGCATGTGGAGGACACAGCCACGCAGGAGACACAGCTGCGGTGGGGACCGACCTTGTCCCCAGCCGCACGGGAGCCAGCGGGCCGATGCCACGGTGGAGTGGCCCCACTGGCACTCGCTGCCGTCACCTCAAACACACAGGAAAGGCAGTTTAACACAGCCCCGATCCCCCCTCCCCTCCCAAAAACCTTCAAAAAAACCCCCCAAGAAGCTCCCAAAAGCCTCTGCCCGGGGCTCAGAAGGGAGGAGAAAGACAGGGGGGAAGGGAAAATTGTTTTAGCTCCCAGAACCTTTGTTTTCAACCCACAACAACATCATAATGTGCTTCTAGAAGGTAAGAAAGGTTGAAAACTTACACTGTGCCATATAGCTATAGCAAATACTGTGAATTGACTGTTAGACAAAACCTCCCAAAAGCAGCTAATTGCTCTTTTCCTGAACTTAAAAAATCCCTGTATTTACCGTGGGAAAAGAACCTATGTATATTGCCACAGAATAACTGATGGTCATTAAGTTCACAACATACTTACCTCCTGGTAACCTGTTTCAGTGCCTGTAACTAAAGAGAAACTGAAAATTCTAATTATTAGTTGAGCTACATTTTCTATGTTTGTATCAGCATCTGCTTTTCTGGGTCTCCTGAAGAAAGACAGGATGAGGAATACAAGTAACTGTCAAAGGGGAAAGCTGAGATTTTAGGAAGTGTAGGAGTCGTATTGTCCTCATACCGAGTTCTCCATTAAATGGCCACATTATCTAAATGGAGTTGCTACTTTGGAAAGCCAGTTGGATTTTTGTGTCAGGATTCTGTATGACTATTCCATTTTTTGCAAGCCCTTGTCTTGACAAGGGAGACCTTAGGTCTGGGAGCACCATTTGTAGCTCTGGAAGTCAGGGCAGGGGCCAGGAGTAACATCCCTGTGATGTGCTCTCCCAGCGGAACACCTAGTTCAGTCTTTTTACGCAGCTTTTTGTGCAGCTTAGTTTAGTTTGCAGCCTGTCCATGACTCTTGTGAGCAATTGCATACCTCTTTCTGCAGATCTGCCCTGCGTTTGGTTTCTTTCCGTGTCTGAAAGGAAGTGGAGGGTGCACACTTGACATATGACACATACTGTTTCTGTAGTTCTCAGAACCTGTAACTAAATGAAAAACTAAGTTTTCTAGGCACCACTAGATGGTGCCTCCAGATCGCTATTGCTGGGAAAACTGTGATGCTAATGTAGGAAAACAAACAGCTGCGTGACCAGTGGGTGGAGGAAGGGGATTCTGCCCCTCTAGTCTGCTCTCATGAGACCCCACCTGGAGTGCTGCATCCAGCTCTGGGGCCACCAACACAGGAAGGACGTGGTCCTGCTGGAACTGGTCCAGAGGAGAGTGATGAAGATAATCAGAAGGCTGGAACAACTGTCCTGTGAGGAAAGGCTGAGACTTGGGATTGTTCAGAATGGAGAAGACGAGGATCTAGGGAGATCTTAGAGCAGCCTTTCAGTACTCATGGGAGACTTGTAAAAAAGTTGGGGACAAACTTTTACAAGGGTCTGTTTCAATAGGACAAGGAACAACAGTTTTAAACTAAAAGATTCTAAACTATACAAGATATAAGGAATAATTTTTTTACAATGAAGATACTAAAACACTGGATCACGTTGCCCAGAGAGGTGAATGAATTCTTGGAAACATTCAAGACTAGGTGGTATGGGGCTTTGAGCAACCTGATGTAGTTGAAAATGTTCCTGTTCATTGCAAGAGAGGGTTAAACTAGTTTACTTTTAAAGATTCCTTGTAACCCAAACCATTCAGATTCTATGAAGGTGAGTGGGGAATGCACAGCCTCTGCACAGCTGGGGTTCAGAGATTTTTGCAGCAGCAATATTAGCTAAAACAAAGCAGACAAAAAAATCTTCGAAGCATCCCCTCCATCAGGAAAAAGAAAATTATTTATCAGCATCTTAAACATCACCATATATGTTTTTAAATTTTAAAAAACTATTTTTGTTTCCTGCACCCATAATCTTCTGTCAGAATATCAGTTTTGTTCTTAAAAAATTTTAGGCCTAGAATCTTTGTTTGTTAAAATAAATAATAAAATTGAGGTCAGAGTTGCCCAGACTTGTGTCTTGGACACCTGTTGCATGTTTGAACTTCTGGCTGTGGGGCCATAATAAGTTTACTTTTCTACTGTCAATGTCTCCTGGTCCTCTGTGGCAGCATTGCCAGCTCATGTTGTCTTTGGTTTTGGAGGAACAAGGGAATGGATGATGGCACAGGAGGGAAAGAGCTGCATTGCTCTCTGCTTTGATGTTCCCATCAGGTCTGTGTCTGCCTGAGGACTACTGTATTGTCAGAAATACTTCTCAAATTCTCAAAGACAGATTCTGGCTTGTATAAGTGTAGTGTTATCTACATCAATGAGTATATTCAAAAAACTATGAATAAAGCCAGACTGGTGCCTGTCACCTATCTGAATGACAAGTACATCTGCAAAACAAACATATATTTGACCATGTTCTCACTGCACAAGGGTTCAGTTCTGTTCCTGATCTCGACTTAATTTTTCCTCTCTTTTGCTCTTTCCCTAGTGCTTATCCTTCTGCTATTGTAATCATTCTGCTAAAGAAGTGTACTTCCTGCCAGGGGATGAAAGCCTTGGTTCCAAGACATCTCATGCTCTGCCAACATGTGTCAGTGCTGTGGTTTATGCCAAGGATGGTGAGGAGGAGAACCCAGGTCTAGAAACCCTTGAGGAAAGGGTGTGCACTTTCCTGTGGTATGCATGCAAAGACAGGATGTTGCTATGTTTAGCTTGGGTTCCTCTTGGCAATAAAATATTTTCCATAAAATATCTTCCGTAAACTTCAGGTGAAACTTTGGAACTCCATCCAGAATACTGTGATTCCAATAAAAAACAGCTACTGTGCAGCATGTTGGGAATGTATGATGCAAAAATACATAAAGCTCTGAAAATCAGTTGTTTTCAGTAGTGAGAGGCAGCCCTGCTATTATCAAGTCTGTAAAATGATAACCTGTAAAACAGTAATACTGTCACCTCCTTGAAGTCCCTGATGCTTTTATTTCATCATTTTATGATGCCTACATTTCAAAAATTCCATTGGTGGTGGAAGAAGTTTGGAAAGTTTTGGAAAACATTTGAGGTTAATTCAGGAAAGTGTATGTGGTGAAATCCATGCTTAATTTGCTTATACAAAAACAGATTAATGTGCTATTGGAGTCTACAAAGTGATGAGTCCACTGCTAGATGGCTCTCTAACACAAGAGAAAATTCTGATGCACAGTGGTTGGCACCTGTAGTGAGACAAAGGCTGGTTAAAAATTGAGTTCCAGCTTCCAACAGTGAGGATACTTGTTTAATGGGGTGACTAATTGTAGGGAGGGCATGAAGTCTGTGACTTAAATCTAGATTAAAAACCTGGCTCTCACTCTCAAAATGCTTTGCATCCCAAAGATGAGGTTTGGACTGGATGCAGATTTTTCCACAGAAGTTTTAGGTCTGCTCTGCAGAGGACAAACTTCAGCCTCTGAAATAAAGCTATTCTAGAAGAACATTTGAGTTGGTAAGAAGTATGGTTATGTAGACCACTTAGTAGGAATAAATGATTTTGTTACATGACACAGATGAGGCTGAGATGAAAAATGAGCTTTGCACAGTAACACCAGTCACCAGAAAGCACATGAGCAGGGTGTTCACTGGAGGTAAATACTGCAGAAGACACAGTGCAAGACTTCTGCTGTACATTGTTGGTTTTACACTGGCATACAGTGGCTGCAGGAAGTCAGTCTGAGATCCCTGATGTGGGTTACAGTGCTGCACTATCTCTGGGTCTGATCTTTCAGGAAACATGAAGTACTAAAAGAAGCAGCTGTCATCTGTGGTCTTAACTTACAGTTTGATACTACTCTTTCTCCATTGCAATGGCAAGTATTATCTTGTGAGCTCACGGGTTTGGATACCTGTCTGTGGTAGGACAATTCTCCATGTAATTCAAGGGCTGTAGTCAGTGTTCTGTTTTCTTCCACATTTCTTTGCTTTTTGAAGTTCAGAGCTCCTTGCTTGGCCCAGAAAAATATTTGTAGCCTGTGGTTATAAATAAATGTAATAGCATAGTCCAGTGAGGCTCTATTTGCTTATATATAATAAATAATGGTGGGATTCCCTGATCAGGCTTTGTCATATAGCTGCTTTCCTCAGACTAGAAATGGCAGCAGGATTTCTCGTGCAGAGTTTTGGTGATATGTGGAAAATGTGGTGGAACGAAAGAAAAACATCTCTGTCTATGCCACTTTGAGGGATATCTGAGGTTCCCTGAAAAAGTGTCTCAGCTGTGCTGACAGCACTTCATAGCATATCTGCCTGAAGAACAGGGCTCAGTCTGAATTGCTGAGAGTCCTACTATGTTTCCCCAGCCCATTCCCTGTTAAATTCTCTGTGGATAAAGCAGTCAACTTTTGTAGGGTCTAATGAATGTATCCACGTAGGATGTTACTCTGAAGAATACCAGGTTCAGAGAAGAAGGGAAGCGATGACTTTGATAGGTGCAGGTCCGACTTTCAGTGAACTTANATAAGTTTACTTTTCTACTGTCAATGTCTCCTGGTCCTCTGTGGCAGCATTGCCAGCTCATGTTGTCTTTGGTTTTGGAGGAACAAGGGAATGGATGATGGCACGGGAGGGAAAGAGCTGCATTGCTCTCTGCTTTGATGTTCCCATCAGGTCTGTGTCTGCCTGAGGACTACTGTATTGTCAGAAATACTTCTCAAATTCTCAAAGACAGATTCTGGCTTGTATAAGTGTAGTGTTATCTACATCAATGAGTATATTCAAAAAACTATGAATAAAGCCAGACTGGTGCCTGTCACCTATCTGAATGACAAGTACATCTGCAAAACAAACATATATTTGACCATGTTCTCACTGCACAAGGGTTCAGTTCTGTTCCTGATCTCGACTTAATTTTTCCTCTCTTTTGCTCTTTCCCTAGTGCTTATCCTTCTGCTATTGTAATCATTCTGCTAAAGAAGTGTACTTCCTGCCAGGGGATGAAAGCCTTGGTTCCAAGACATCTCATGCTCTGCCAACATGTGTCAGTGCTGTGGTTTATGCCAAGGATGGTGAGGAGGAGAACCCAGGTCTAGAAACCCTTGAGGAAAGGGTGTGCACTTTCCTGTGGTATGCATGCAAAGACAGGATGTTGCTATGTTTAGCTTGGGTTCCTCTTGGCAATAAAATATTTTCCATAAAATATCTTCCGTAAACTTCAGGTGAAACTTTGGAACTCCATCCAGAATACTGTGATTCCAATAAAAAACAGCTACTGTGCAGCATGTTGGGAATGTATGATGCAAAAATACATAAAGCTCTGAAAATCAGTTGTTTTCAGTAGTGAGAGGCAGCCCTGCTATTATCAAGTCTGTAAAATGATAACCTGTAAAACAGTAATACTGTCACCTCCTTGAAGTCCCTGATGCTTTTATTTCATCATTTTATGATGCCTACATTTCAAAAATTCCATTGGTGGTGGAAGAAGTTTGGAAAGTTTTGGAAAACATTTGAGGTTAATTCAGGAAAGTGTATGTGGTGAAATCCATGCTTAATTTGCTTATACAAAAACAGATTAATGTGCTATTGGAGTCTACAAAGTGATGAGTCCACTGCTAGATGGCTCTCTAACACAAGAGAAAATTCTGATGCACAGTGGTTGGCACCTGTAGTGAGACAAAGGCTGGTTAAAAATTGAGTTCCAGCTTCCAACAGTGAGGATACTTGTTTAATGGGGTGACTAATTGTAGGGAGGGCATGAAGTCTGTGACTTAAATCTAGATTAAAAACCTGGCTCTCACTCTCAAAATGCTTTGCATCCCAAAGATGAGGTTTGGACTGGATGCAGATTTTTCCACAGAAGTTTTAGGTCTGCTCTGCAGAGGACAAACTTCAGCCTCTGAAATAAAGCTATTCTAGAAGAACATTTGAGTTGGTAAGAAGTATGGTTATGTAGACCACTTAGTAGGAATAAATGATTTTGTTACATGACACAGATGAGGCTGAGATGAAAAATGAGCTTTGCACAGTAACACCAGTCACCAGAAAGCACATGAGCAGGGTGTTCACTGGAGGTAAATACTGCAGAAGACACAGTGCAAGACTTCTGCTGTACATTGTTGGTTTTACACTGGCATACAGTGGCTGCAGGAAGTCAGTCTGAGATCCCTGATGTGGGTTACAGTGCTGCACTATCTCTGGGTCTGATCTTTCAGGAAACATGAAGTACTAAAAGAAGCAGCTGTCATCTGTGGTCTTAACTTACAGTTTGATACTACTCTTTCTCCATTGCAATGGCAAGTATTATCTTGTGAGCTCACGGGTTTGGATACCTGTCTGTGGTAGGACAATTCTCCATGTAATTCAAGGGCTGTAGTCAGTGTTCTGTTTTCTTCCACATTTCTTTGCTTTTTGAAGTTCAGAGCTCCTTGCTTGGCCCAGAAAAATATTTGTAGCCTGTGGTTATAAATAAATGTAATAGCATAGTCCAGTGAGGCTCTATTTGCTTATATATAATAAATAATGGTGGGATTCCCTGATCAGGCTTTGTCATATAGCTGCTTTCCTCAGACTAGAAATGGCAGCAGGATTTCTCGTGCAGAGTTTTGGTGATATGTGGAAAATGTGGTGGAACGAAAGAAAAACATCTCTGTCTATGCCACTTTGAGGGATATCTGAGGTTCCCTGAAAAAGTGTCTCAGCTGTGCTGACAGCACTTCATAGCATATCTGCCTGAAGAACAGGGCTCAGTCTGAATTGCTGAGAGTCCTACTATGTTTCCCCAGCCCATTCCCTGTTAAATTCTCTGTGGATAAAGCAGTCAACTTTTGTAGGGTCTAATGAATGTATCCACGTAGGATGTTACTCTGAAGAATACCAGGTTCAGAGAAGAAGGGAAGCGATGACTTTGATAGGTGCAGGTCCGACTTTCAGTGAACTTATGGTTGCATGGTGCTTCCATCCGAGAGAACCCTATAATGATTGCAGGAGAGCCTTGCTCTGTGGTCATAAGTAGTGACACAATGCCAGAGCATACTTCCAGACTTCTTTAAAATTCATATTTGCAAAATAGATCTGAAATATTTAACTTGCAGGTACATCTGTTGATGGCTAGAAGAGCTCAGCTGTTAGAGTTCCTTAAGAGACATAGTGAAGATACACAGCTGTCTGCTGAAGCTGGTCTGGAGACTAGCTGGGATCTTCAGAGAAACTGAGATTCCCTGGATCCTTAGTTAAGCATAAATGAACAAAAAAGGCCTGTTGTGTTACAGTAACTACATTAAATGGATTTTCTCATTAAATGGATTTTTGTCTGCTGTGTCTTGCAGAATAATGAATACAATGACCAGACACCTGAGATGTAAACTCCCTGCTTCCTCCTGCTGATACTTGCCAATAGTAACCTGAGCTGCACCAAAAGAAGTGCCATAGATAGAGGGATGTGATTCTGTTGCTCTGCTTTGTTCTGGTGAGACCCCACATGGAGTGCTGCATCCAGCTGTGGGGCACCAACTTCAGGACATGAACCTGCTCAACGAAGTCCAGAGAAGGGCCATGAAGATGACTAGAGAGCTGGAGCCTCTCTCGCATGAGGAGAGGCTGAGAGAATTAGGGTTGTTCAGCATGAAGAAGAAAAGGCTCCAGGGAGACCTGGAGCAACTTCCAGTACCTAATAGGGACCTGCAGGAGAGCTGATGGACTTTTTACAAGTGCATATAGTGAAAGGACAAGGGGGAATCATTTTGAACTGAGACAATAAGTTTAGATTAGATATAAGGAAGAAAATCTTCACTGTGAGAGTGGTGAGGAACAGGAACAGATTGCTTAGAGAAGTTGTGGATGCCTCATCTACAGAAGCATTCAAAGACAGGTCGGGTAGGGCTTTGAGCAACCTGGTCTAGTAGAAGGTGTCCCTGTTTATGGCAGGGAGCTTGGAAGTAGATGATCTTTAAGGTGCCTTCCCACTCAAACCATTCTATGATTCTCTGAGGGTTGAAAATTTGCCTCAATAATGTTTCTAAGTCTCTATAGCTTCCAGATGGTGTCAGCCATATCTATTTGTTCATATGAGTACTCAATGGATTTTCTTTTATATTTAAATCTTACACACACACAGAGTCTCCACTGAGTTTATGAACAAGCCCAGCTTCTGAACCATTTGTGGGCTTCATCAGTCTGCAAAAACACCTTGTTGCAGAGACTCTGCTCTCTCCATGGTATGAATAATGCAGAAGAATTGCTCTGTTGAAGCTGGCTTCATTGTCAGTTTAAGCTGAACATGAATAATTGAACACATTTTCTTCTCAGAGACAAGAACAGCTGCCATCTAAGCTGTTTAACCCCATTTGCCTTCTCACGTTTCTCCTTAAACTTGCTAAAGCCCCTTTACTTAGCCCTTCCCTATAGGAATGCATCAAATTCGCTTGGGATTTTTCACTTGCTCGAAGTTGTGTCACAAATAATCTGCTACGCTTGTTAAGCAGGCCTAAATGAGGGCTAGTACAATTACTGTGTGTGTACACCACTTGTCTCCAGCTTTAACTCTTTGGTTGCTGGCTTCCCACTGGACTCTACTTGGACTTCAACAGCAGGATGCTGGGCAGATAGTAGGTGCCTTTAGAAAGCTAAACCTTCAGCAGTGAAAAGTGCCATTAACTGTCAAGAGATTAAATATTTAAGCAGCCAATGTGGAAACTATGGCATCAACAGCCTGTCAGTTAAGCCTTCAAAGCTATAATGGACTTCCTCCTGGAGCTTAGGCACCATGGTCCCAAAAGGTGAAGGAAGGAAACCTCCAACATCTCTTCCATGTATTTTTTTTTTAAATTAAACATGTCCTTTTAGAAATCATTGGAAGTGGTCTATCAAACTGAACTTCTCTGTTCATTGAGACATTCAGTGTTTGTAATTATCTATTCTTAAATAAAATTGTTTATGCAAGGAGACCATGATATTCTAATTAGATATGAGGTCCATAATGGTGAAACCTGAAGGGAGGGGGGATTTTTTTCTGAAGCCTGCTATGGAAGCGTTAGGAAGTCATAAAAAGGACCTGTAAAATGTTCGTTCTAAGAACAGTGAAAGAACATTCAAAATAACTGTCATAAAACTTCACTCCTTCAAAATGCAGTTACTTGTAAATGCCCAGTTACATTCCCTTTGATATAGGAATTTCATCTAGACATTTGCAAATGTCATATATTCCAAGTGTCTGTAACCCCAGGATTGTACTATGCATAATAATGAGCAGTTATTAAGACATGTTCATATTTCTTAACTTTTTTCAATTTTCTTTCATGGTTACTAAATCACTCGTTACATGCTGTTTCTGAAGCATGTGAGTGCAAATTTCCTCTCTATTTTTTTAAAAAGCTAGCACAGATTTTTTTTTTTTACTTCCAACATACATCTCTTTATTGTAGAGGCTTTGTCCAGCAAGAAATGCACTGTATTATGAGTGGGTAAGTAAACTCATAAAACAAATACAATTGGCACAATAAAAGTTTTACCTAGTGTTAATGACAGAGCTGTTCTGCATATGTGCTGACTAAATTATACCCTATTTTTCACATACTTAAAGCAATGGAGTTTGATAGGCAAGTAGTAATTACAGGTACTTAAGCAGTATCTGAAAATAGTTTTCTTGAAGGGAGCAAGGGAAGATGGGTGTGGGAGGGTTTTCATCCTTACAGAAATACACTTCTAGAAATAAAATAATTTTTATTTTATGTACCATAGGTTGTATGAATTCTGTGGAACTGCTGGCTTATATCATGGCAGGAGGCAGACTGTTGTGAGGTGTTACTGGAAGCAGAAAGATTTTTATGCAACTTAACTCTACAGTGGTTGTTACAGGAAAGCTGTAATGACTCACAACCTACATGTTCCTTGTGTCTTGTGGTGCTCTTCATTATTCCAATCTTTTGGCAAAATTTCCTTTCCCTGCAGCTGTGAACTTGGCTCTCACCTTCCAGCTTCCAGATTGCATGTGTTTTAGTGTCATGGTGTTGACCCTGTGAAATTATAAATACAGCATGAGATTTCAGCTTTAAAAAAAAATAATCTGAATTGCTGAAAAAATGTGCTTCAGGATAAGAACTAGGAGATGGGCAGAGGACCTGGGGTGATATGGGATACAATCACTGTTATGCACCAAAATAGCTGGGGATTCAACCTTCTGCATTTAAGCTGTGCCTTGCTGGTGACCTCACCATAGAGCATGGTGGTGCTGCTGTCTTACCCTGAACTACTGAGGCTGGATACAAACATGCAGGAAAGACTCTGCATGTTATGTTCCTTTATGCTGAACAGGGCTCTGGTGAGGAGAGTCAAGCTCACAGCTTCCTTCTCAGGAGGCTCCGAAGGACTATGGCTCCTACAGTAACATTTTTGAGAGAAATCTCAAAAAAGCTCAATTTCCTACATAAAGATTTTTTTTCTCTTTTCTCCTAATGAGGAAGCATTGAGGATTGAACCATTAATTGAACATACTAGTTTCAAACTTTTTTAAAAAAGACATCTGCCCAAAGCCTTTCTGTGCATATACCTTAGCATTTTCCTGACTTAGAATTTTCAGCTAGTTTCAAGTATCCAGTTTGCTGAAAGCAGTAAACTTTCTGAGCAAAGGCACTTAGGAATTTAGTGAGAAAGGACCAATGTGCTCATATTTAAGTTTTATCTAACTTCTGAATAGTAAACAGTCCCAAAAGGACTAGTGTAGTTTGCCTCTTCAACACTGTGCTAGTGAGGCAGAGAGATAAGTGTAATTCAGCTGGGCATGTTGCATGTCTAAAAGTGATTTACAGCCCACAGGCTGAGCTGTATCCCAAATTCTTGCTGAAATATATATCTTATTTACTTTTTTTATTTTTCTTTACTTATTTTTTTCAAGCAGTAGTAAGCAATACAAAAATGCGCTTTTCCTGGCCTTTACAAAGTTGTCACTTTCTAGTCAGTAAATTGGCGGAAAGTGAATGAAACAGCAAAAGTAATCTCACATAATATAAAAAGATGGGCTCCCAAAGCACCGCAGATGCAGTAATTGTCACAAGGCAGGATATGAGTAAAGTTCTTCCCATGGATGTTTCTTTGCTTTCTCTTTAATATGAAGTTATGCTTTTTTGATATATCATGTCTGTTTCTACTCTTCAGCTTTCATTTGAGTTTAACAGATTTAATTTTGTTCAACTGGGGGGAAGACACCTGAAGGCATTGCTGTTGCTGCAAGTTGGATATTACATAGGATGCCCTTCACAGTTCATCATTTATCCACTAGATGGTAAAAATCTCAGAAGGCCTGATCTGATAAAAGGGTCAAAGGTAATAGCTGGGGTATTCAGCAAGAGAAATTCTGGAGTTTTGAATGTGGGCTTTCAAACAAAGCAGTAAAAATGGCATATTCTTTTTTCACAGCCTGAATGTGGCTTAGTGTTTGGTTGCCTGTCCTTGGCTGTACAGCTACAACTGCTACGAGATATCACATCTTGCAAGGCTAAATCTCCAGTGGTATTTTGAAGCTGTTCAAGTCCTCTCTAATCTTTCTGATTGGATGAGAACAATGTTTAACAGCAAGAAAACTTTAGCATTTCTTACGACAATCCTCTGTTCTCTACTTTTGCATCTTTCTAGGCTGAGCTGTGCCGTAGGAGGGAGGCAGCAGTATGCAGTGAAATGCACTAATGCTGTGTTTGTAGGCCAAGTGAAATCATCTGTTTGCAGCTGACTTTATTGCTTCAAAGGAAAGTCCTATCGAGACTTATGAATGCAGTACCAGAGTATCTCACTTCACAGGTCTCTCAGATACAGAGGGTGGACTCAGAGTGGAAACGTAGAAAGCAAACTGGACGCTAATGTGGGATGTGCCGTGAGCAGGCTTTCTATTTCCAGAGCTGCCTTTTAAAGCTCTCTATGGTATACTTTGGTATGCTTGGAAGGGGACACAAACTGAGCAGCAGGGCCTCCAGATCTGCTGCACTGAGAGCTGTACCAAATTGCTTGGTATCCCTGTAGATCTCTCACATACTTAAACTCCTAAGGCTAGCAGTAGTCCTTTCATTACTTAGTCTGAAATCCACTTCTGTACAGCCTGTCCAGCTTCACCACTCTAAGCTCAGGCTACCTGTTGAATGGCAACTATTGAAAACAATTTTTATCTGCTCCTTTGAGCTACTCAATCTCATAAACAATAGATTTTACATTTGGATTTGGTAACAGGATTACCAGGGAAATGCTTTGCCTTATCTCAGCAACTGTTCATGGGGCTATTTTCTCATGAAAAGATGAGCATCTTTTTAAAGGCTATGCAAAATTCATAGAATAAAATCTGCAGATATATTTAATATGTGCCTTAATGCAATGTGCATGAGCACTCTAGCAGGAACCAGGCTTTGCTAATGAAGTCTT
>VYZS01023549.1:10734-22287 GCA_013400695.1 Neodrepanis coruscans
GCCGGAGCTGGAGCCCCCTGCAGCGCTGCTGCTGGGGGGGAAGAGGGGCCACTGAAAAAACCACGTGGGTGCCGGCGCTGCCTGCAGCCCCCTGCCGCCGGCTCTGGGCACGCCCCGGGCCCCCCTCCACATGGTAGGAAAAAAGACCGTTTTTACTTTCACTTTCTTACTCTACGACATAAAGCAAACAAAAGTTTATTCTTTTTCCACTGTTTACACTTTAAGAAAAATTTGGAATAAATAACTAAAAGATACCTGTAGAGAGTTTTGACACTTCTGAACATTTCCACATAAATATCTTAGTAGGCCTAGAGCATCTTACTGATAGAAACTACTAGTACACATATGTTGTATTCAGGAAAGGTATGAGGCAATGAAAGAGCCCTTAAGTCTGCATTCAGTGCAATCTGCATACTTTGCCAGATCTGGTGCCCTCTTTGTGCCTTGAAGACTTCACATTATAAAAACTGTGTACATATTCCCACGCCTGTAACTCCTTTTCTTACTTTGAACTTAACAATTCCTTATTATCAATGATGGCTCTGAGTGTCCTGTTAACATTATATTTCACAAAAGAACAAGTGTTCAAAGATAAAGAATCTTAGTAAGAAGTTTAAGAATATAAGTTATACTACTTTAGCTTTGACTCTACTGTTTATTTATCTGTGTCCATTAAGAACCATCTATACATTTCTTATTATTCTGCTCTTTGCATTTTTATGTCACATATAAAATGAAGCGGAGTTCAGCACCATAGATTAGAGGTTCATTTTTTGCCTGTTGTCTTCTGGCTCTATAAACCTTGTATTCCTCCCTGCACTTTTGCCCAGTTTCAGATGAGTGGAAGAAAAATGTTCCTACAAAAAATGCCATAGAGCTTAGCTACTCTCCTGATATGCTATAGATATAAATCCTATTTCCCCAGATTTAAAAGATCTGTGTGAAGTTCAAAGCCCTCTAATGTATTACCCAAATCAATGGAGAAATAATTTGTGTTTCTGAGTCAGAGAAAAGCCCACTTTTTCTAAGTTGTTTCTGTGTACCCATGGATGTGGGTCCGTAATGAGCTCCTGTTGGGAATCCTCATCCACCTGGCCAAGCTGGGAGCTCTGCTACATTGTGTGTGCTGGAGACCAGAAAAGGTCATATCCAGTGACTGGTCACAGAAGAGACATGGCAAGTACCTCTAGGTATATCTGACAGTTCGACTGAGGTGCTGAACCAGGGAGTGTGGCTGAGCACACATATTTATGTAATGCAGGTGACTTCACCCACCCGATGAAAAGATTCAAATGATGAATTTCTCAACATATTGAGAAAAGAATCTCATTGTTAAAAAAATGAAAGAACCATTCATGGTGTGGAACAAAAAATTCATGGTCTACAAGATTTAAAGCATCATATAAGGCAGTTTTAAATGACCCAAGTAACAGCAATATGATAATTTTATCTAGGAAAATATTCTGCAGCTATTTCCATGCGGAGTCTTATTGGGAATTTTATCTTGACATGCATATAGATTTTAAACTTGGGGTATTTTTGCCTTTTATTTCTTGTTCTAGCGTGTTACCTTGTGCCAAACTAAGCTCTCCAGTGCTTTCTTTAAATTAATTTTTCTTTGCTTATTTAATTTCAATATTTCATGCTTGTTTCATTTTTGAAGGTGATTGACAATGTTTGGTTTGGGGTTTGATTTTTGTTGGTTTGATTTTTGGTTTGTTTTTTTTTTAAGTTTTCAGATCCTTGAATATTCCTCTAGTCTCTTCTTGATCTTTCCTACCTTTCATACCCTCTCTGCAATGAATTGTCCCCATTGGTGCATGAGCAGCTAATTGCATTTTGTTTTTATTCAATTATAGTTATTTTTTGCCTCTGAAGAAATCTTTCTCCTAGCATACATTGCATCCAAATGAAAATAAACTGCTTGTCTTCAGGTACTATTTTCATAGAACACGTTTTCCATTGTGACAGGGTTTGTTTACAGTTCCCCAATACATTGAATTTCTTAATGTTGGATCAATAAAAGGATGTTCTCCTGCACCTGATTATTTCTGTTTTGATAAAAATAACTATATTTTACTTCTCTGTACTTGAAAAAGCAATGTTTATGTTCATGTTCTTACAGATACATTCAATAGCTGCCTGTTAGTTTCATAAGCCTATACTAAAATACGATACTCTTTCTTTTTTGAACTTAAGACCTCATCCTCTTTTTTCTGTCATTTTCAATAAACCACCCATAGTCTGCCTTGTTTGCCTGTGAATAAAAATGTGTGGTTCAATTATAGAAGCTGATGCTCTGAAGGTTAAATCACTTCACTGTGTCCCTTGTACTCTGTGTAAGGAAAGACTTTGATTAACTAAGTCTTTCACATTAACAATGATACTTTGTGTCAAGTATAGCATTTTGGAATGAAAATGAATATTTGGATCACCCTGTTTAATCTTTGTAATGTTAGGGTTTCATAATTTTTTCCAAACACATTCATAGCCACAATGATTACTTTAGAGAATAATACCAAGGCTACAGCCTTGATTCTATGAGTTTACAAATGAGTGTTATGCTTAAAATGGACTTTATGTTGAGGTGTAAAAGGTGACATTTTCTTATAACAATGTTTACTATTCTCACTACTATTTTCTGGATATGAATGAGTATTATCCCTTAAAATAAGTATTTCCAGAGCTCTTTTTTCTATATCATATATCAGAAAATTTGACAAAGGAAATTCATTCAGCAATTAATAAGTCTCCAATCTTCAGCCTTATTATAACAGCCTAATTCATTTTAAATCATTCTCAACAGTTTTTGACATCTCTTTTAGTTCATAGTCCCTCAGTGTAAAACACAAACAAGAGCTATAATTGTAGATGTATATCTATACCTTAGTGGTGTAATATTCCGTGACTATTTCACACCATGTGTATAGCTCTAAAGCATGGCTCAAATGAGGAGAAGCATATGAAAGTAATTAGGCTGGTAATTTTAAGCAGTACACAAATGTAATCATTGTGAATGTCTGTATTCCATTTTTCACTTACTAGGTCTCCATGTATTCAGATTTGTATTTTTTGCATGGATGATCTCAAGTAGCAATTCTCCAGAACTCTCTTCTAGTTATCCCTGGCTTTTTATCTAACCTATTTTCATCTGTGTCAATTGTTCCCTATGTGGGTATTTAATAATGGAAATAAACCTCTCTTTCACTGACTTAAACGTTGTCCCAGCACATAGAAGATTGTAATGTAATCTTATTCAGTTTCTTCAAACTATTTTCAAAAACTGCTATCTACCTCATGTTCATCACTTCTTTCTCAGCATTTCTTTTAGATGTCTATTTTTTTTCATAATTAGCTAGGCTATTTCATTCATTTGTCTTCTCTACATTATCAAGAGTAAAATATGTATTGTGTTTCTATTTTTTCTAATTTAATGTGTTTCATACAGGTATAAGATGAGGGGGTTTTGTCCTAATTAATATATTACTTTCATCTTCCTTGTTCAACTCTGTCTTATATTTTTAGCTGCCATTATTGTGGCTCATGATGAGACCCCCTAAAAAAAGAATAGTACAATTCACTATAAGATCATGCTGATATTCAGATACTTCTAAACTTCAGGAAAGAAAGATTTAACAGGAGAAACCTAAAAATGTTTAATTATTCTTGATTTCTTTGAGCAGCAGAGCAGCCTTAATTTCTAAGGGGAATGAAATGTGATTGATGGGACTTAGTGTCTCTGACAGCCATCGAACCTTTGGAGCAAAAAATACCTTCAGGATGTCAGAGCTAAATAAGAGTGTTTTTCTTGGAAATATCCATGAACAAAAAGCATGTATACTGTACACATGTAGACAAGGCCAATTTTGCCTTTCTGCTTAGCTCAGAGGTGAGAACAATTCCAACAGTTTTTGTATATCTTCCTACCCTTTATCCCCGTGACTCCTGGTTGGCCACAAGAATGTTTTTGCAGGGCTTCACAGCATAAACTAGTATAAAATATTTTCCAAACAGTGAGGATGGCCTTGTTGGCCCTTTCTATTTCAAAGGGACCTCTGATTTTTCTGTTGAACATCCTGAAAAAGGAGAGCAGGACCCAGACTCGGAATTTCATAATTGCATTCCTAGCATAAATCAGCCAAAGAAAACTGTATTATTGCCTTACAGAAAGTGCATCATAGGGCAAGACAAATGAAACTGAGTCTGAACAATAGATTCAATGCAGCAGATTTACTATAAATCATGTGCAAAGGTTACAGAATTTGGCTTGTTTTTCTCCTTGGAAAAAAAATGAAACTTTGAACAGGAAACAATTTTCAAATCCATCAAAAGGATTGATAAAACTGTTAACATAACTTTTTTATGAATCCTTATAAAGGATTCAAATAAAAACATGGGGACACAATCTACTGATTTCAAAATTTTTCATAAACAGTGTAAATATTTCCACAGCACGTGAAATAAAATTAACTGATAGAAAGCCTTTTATACTCTTTTGTTCCCTGACTTTTGTCAGGTTTTTGCTACCAGAAAGGCAATACCTTGAAGAACAACAGTAAATTATACAGACATTTCTCACCTTATTAAAAATATTCCATGTATATACATTTCTGACTTTAGGATCATGTTGTAATCTTTCCTGTACAACTAGGGTAAGAACAAAAAATGTGGATCAAAAATAGACTGATGGATTCCTTGGATTTTGCATTTCTCTGGGATCATTGCAGAATGGCCTCAATTCTGAATTAGTATATGGTCTGGAAAATATCTGAAAAAAAAAATTGCAGAATACTAAGTTTTTAGAGAAATCCTAGAGTGTATTTTACATTTTCAGATCATTTAGTACTTCATCCCATAATTAGAATGACTACAGAGGTGTTATTTGAATCAATAAAATGCTCTATAACAAGACAAAGAACACTACAATTCAGTGTGAGATCATGCTGATAGTCAGATACCCTTTAATATCAAGAAAGAAAGACTTAACAGCAAAAACCAAATTTATGTCTCATTTGCCTAATAAGCAACTGTGAAAGTTGATAACCTCCATGCACAACCTTTCTTCTCGTTATTTAAGCATTCTAGCCCCAAACTTTTCTTCATCACAAATATTCTCTATTTTTGTCCCTCTTCCATTTTTTTTTCTCTTTCAAGGAAGAATGGAAAAACAATGTATTCAAATGATAATAGGCCAGGTTCCATTCTCAACTTTATAAGATACATACTAAAAATAAAAAGCAAAGAAAAATATATTTGAGATAAAAAAAATGCTTTGTGAGAAGTAATGGAACCACTTAGCAGCTGACATCTTGGAGGAAAATGAGGCTCCTGATGGGCAGCTGAGCTATCTGACCTCCTAGGCAAGCTTTTTCTGAGCAAAGCCATGTACCCTGGCTGAAGGACTGATGTCCAAGTGTAGTGAGTTGGAGAGGGGGAACTTTTTTTCTTTCTTCTCAAGAGAGAGGGGAGCAAGTGAAATGGCTGGGGCCTGGCATCTCATGGCATGGCTACAGTGGCAGCAGAGCGGGACAGAAATGCTGCCACCTGGCCTGCAGCTCCTGACCCTGGCCCGAGCTGGGCTGGGAGCAGTGGTACCGCCCTACTGGCCTGTGGCTCGAGCCTGGGCCAGTTGAAAGTACTATGTAGCAGGGTGCAGTGGTAGAGAGGTATTGTGAGTGCGGAGCACAGTGGGCAGAGATGTTGCCGCAAATGTCTTGTGACTGCTGGGAGCAGAGTGCAGTGGGCAGAGAGAATGCCACTCCAGTGGCTCCCTGCTGTTCCGTACCACCACCATGGGCACTGTTCCAGTGGCTCCCCACCCACTCCTCGTCACCACTGTGGTGGGCACGAAATGACCCGGGGTGCGCATGAAGCCTCCTGCCGCTGCGGTGGTGCCTCCTTGGCAGAGCAGCGAGCAGGGGCAGGCAACACCCACATGGTGGAGGCAGCAGCAGTGGCTGGTGCATGCAGCAGAGGAAGCCCCCAGGCCAGTGCCATGGCAGGGGTGGGCACAGTAGCTGCTCTGGCCACCCCGCACCCAGCTCCCCGCGGTGCTGGAGGAGAGGCAAGCGGTGGCAATGGCCCCTTCTGTGGTGGGTGGTGAGCCCTCCTGCCAGCAGTGCCGTTGGCGTATCTGGGCACCTGGGTCCCCACAGTGTTGGCAGGGAGTGGGTGGCGGGGACAGCCCCTTCCCATGGCAGGCACTGAACCAAGCAGTTTTGGTGGTAAATGCTACCATGTTTGCCTCATGGTAAGGTCCGGAGAGGGGGCGGCACCCAGTGCCATGTGACACCAAACCAGGCTGCTGACCAACGGGGGAGTGAAGCACACAGAAAGGGAGAACGAGAAAAGACGAGAACAGACACACTAAAAAAGGAACAGAAATGGAAGTTGACTCTCTCTCAGCTCTCTTTCTTGGCTATCTCTCTTGGCTCTCTTGGCGCAGGCAACAGCATGGTGTTACCACAGCTTGAACAGAGGACTACACGGCTTCATGCAGCAGTGACAGCAGTGTGGTGTCTCTTCCCCTTGTGTTCCCCACGGCTCCTTTCACTCTTAATTTTTCCAGCAGCTCAGGAGTGGGACCCTGCCGCATCACCTTCCAGCTCTGCCCATGTGTCAACACTTGTTCCTCTTTCTCCACAGCTCAGCAGCTGGTCCAGAGCAGCAAAGGGGTTACTTCTTTTTAAAGTTGTCATTGTCAGGTTATTGTTTGTTAGTGGTTTACACACTCTATACTCCATATATTTAATAAATTACTGCATTGTCTTCTGTATTACATCTCTCGTCTTTTACTAATGCCCCCTAATGTCCCAACCAGGACACCATGGCTGTGTTCAGAGGAGGAGGATGACTTGGAAGGCAACCAGACTTCCCCCCATTCTGCCTGTCTGGAAGCCAAGACACTCTCCTCAAGAGTTCTGTCTACTTAAGAAATTACATCTTTTTTTTTTAACCTGTAAGCAAAGCTTTTTTTTAATTATTTTTTTTTTTTTAGATAAGAGAATATTTTTTTTCTCCTTCTGCAGAATATTAGACATAAGTGGTGCTTTAAGGCACCACTGCTGACATTTGTGTACATCTTGCAGCTTCCACAATATTACCCACCATGTTTATAATGTAATTTGTGCAAACTTACTATCCATATGAGTACATTTGCAGTAGTGTAAATCAATTTTGAAACTCACTGTGCATTTATGTAAAGCTTAGTTCATACAGGAGGAGCTGTAAACACTTTGATTCAGTTTCATCACAGCACAACAGGTTTGTTCCTTGGGGTGCTTATTTTCCTTAGGCCTTCCACAAATACTGGACAAGTGAAAATCCTTTCAGTATGTGGTTGCCTTGCCCTTTCCTGGCAACTGTCAGATTTGTACTCTGGTAACAATCAACAGGATGTTATGGTTTCCAAGCAAATAGAAAACAAATATCATAGACACTGCTTTAATTAACATTTTTTGCAGACTACAGTCTGAAATGACAACAAATATTCAACAGGTAGTCTTTCTCCATTCAGTTGCAAATACAATTAAAAATCAGGTTTCATGCTATTTGAAAATTAACTAAGCAATTTTGCCTGTATAATGTTGCAAAAATTTGTAAACTCTAATACAATCACTTTAATTTGCTCTCCAATTGGAAGCATAAAAATTGGCTCTCTAACATGTATAAACTGAATGGAGCAAAAAAGCATAATTGTATGTTGATCTTGTCAAGATATATCTAGAACTCAAAAATATTAATAATTCAGGGAATTCTAAACAGCTTGCAAAATCCTCTGGTGTTTTGCATTAAAAACTTAGATTTAACATAGCCGTGACATCTTGGTTGATGTCAGTAGGACATACCATGTTATCATCTCTCTGCCCTCCAGAGGACATCCAATATAACCCATTTATTATATATCCCATCATAACACAAATTTGAGAAGTTGTCAACCTCTTTGCTGGTGGCCTTCTGTTAAATTGCTCCGCTGAAATGGTTCACTTGCTGCCCTTAAATAGCCATCCGAATACTTTTTCAGCTACAACTTGTCAGTTTATCATCTCAAACACTGTGAGCGGCTGAGGAGCAGTGTCACTGCTCTGCCTCAGCAGAGATGGTGGAGAGGTTATTCTGTCTTTTTGTGTTTAATTTGTGCTAAAGAAATAAACCTCTTCAAGTTCCCCTTATTCAGTATTACAATTCTGCCTATTGAAAAATACATCTTCAGACAGCAAGCTATTCCCCAAAAAAAACAAATTATACACAACCAAATGGAAGGATAATATGATGACGTACACTTTATTGGGTGAGCAATTAATTGCACCACACTGAACACCCAATTTTTACAGGCAGAAAAGAGTCATTTCCCATATCCATCATCCTCTGTCTTTCGTATTGTCTTTATTCATGTGCCGCCACATAAAATTTGTTATGTTTTATGCTCTAGGGTAGGGCATGGTATTGCATGGTATGCTGTCAAATTTCTACAGTCCAAAGAAAGAGATAAATCCTGGACTAGTAGATAATTGTGTCCCACTGAGGTAGCATTAATAAAAAAAACATACATTTATATTTTTTTAATGAAGGTTTTAGTATCTTGTTTGCCTGGTGTTTTCTGAGAAAGGAATTTTTTAGTCCTCAAAAGGAGGTTGCTGTTGATTTGCAGAAGCAAACTCCAGAACTCATGAAAGTTATGAAGCAGGTAGGTTTAATAGTCTTAGTAGTGCTATGAAGCAAGAGGGATAATTCCAACCAAACTTGCTTCTCAACTGCTGCCATGGCAGCCCCTTAAATGCTACAAAACTATACTTTTCGAGAATAGACAGCGTTAATGCAAATTAGTTCCGGGAAGTCACCAACACAAGTCCCTCCCAGTCTCCACCCAGTCTCTGCCTTGTCTTCACCCAAACTCTGTCCCAGGATACCCTTCTGAAAGAGTTTCTCATTGACCTTTTGTTCGGTAGATGGGGTGATAGACAGGCCCATCTCCAACATCCTGTTAACAATCTTTTGTTTATGGGTGTGGATTCTTTGTTGATTAGTGCAATCTAGGATCAATCTTTTCCTCATTTTTCAATCAGACCTTATTGTTCTCAACTCTCTGCCCTATTTATCTTTAAATATTTGTACAAATATAGTTACTCACAGCAACATGTACATGCAACTCATTTTATCAGTCCACTGGTATTTTTTTATGGCCTGCGTCACTGTTTGCAAGATGCCTCTGCTAAGATCCTTCACATGGGTTTTTTTTTGGTATCTGGTTTTAAAGTCCTCTTGTCCTTATACTGAAAGATATTTTCTCAGCACTAACTACAAAATCTAAAATGCTTTTCATTATTAGACAGCTACAAAACTATAGCCTGTAGTTGTATTCTTTTTGATTTTGTAAAATGCTGTCTGGAATTGAGTAAAAAAAAAATTCATAATGAACGCAGTGCTTTATGAGGTAAGAAATGTCTGGAGGTCAAGGTAACACATGTATACCTGCTTTTAACATATATGGACAGATAACTACAGCAAGTCTGATGTGTCCAAAATTCTTAATATATCTTCCAACAAAGATGGGAATCCAATGCTTCTTAGCAGGTTCTTAGCTGTAAAATGATGCAGGCAAGTTTTTCCTATGCTAGTTATTGACAAATAGATTTTAGATTAACACATCACAAAAGAGTTTTCAGGAAGGAACGAAAAGCTAAAATTGCAAGTGCTTGAATTTATTTGAATAATTAAAAGTCCTTTTCAAATGTTGTTTTGCTACTGATTGCTGGAGAGTTTGAGTCACTGAGATTTCCCTAGAAAATCACTAATTATTTGCAATTTCTTATGTATTTTACTTAGACAAGGTGAGTTAATTTTTTTCAGTTAGCATTATTATGACTGTTGAGTAGCATCACGCATGACTTCTATCTCACGGGCCTGGGGAATCCAAAATACATTTTAGAGGTGTTTATTTGCAGACTTCTACTTTCTAGTTTCTGTAGTGCCTCAGACAGGTCTTTGCTATAAAATAACGCAACTGTAACGAATTTGGGAATGTCTTTCTGTCAACTGGTGACCCACACTGTTTATTTTAATCTATTTTAAGCCAGCACTTGGAGCAAGACTATAAATATTGCAAACTGAGCAAGCAGTTCTGCATAAACATACACACATACATGAAGTTCATGTATTAAACTTTTATGCCTCAAAAATGTCATTCTGAAGTCTCTTATCAGAGTTTCTGGATGTTTCCACTAACAAATTAGTCTTGTTAATCTGGCTGGCAGCCACTCTCCTGCAGAGTAAAGTGTCACCCTGTGTCACTGCCCGTGCAGCACAGCATACGCAACACTCTTCTAGTAAGTTGGATGATGAACTGGAAATGCCATTTCAGATCAGCATACAAAAGTTTCAGATGCAGGGTTAGCCTGGGAGCAGGTGACTATTCCAGTATAACCCTGGAGCAGGCATAGGTGACTGTGGGTAAAGGTGAGTGTCAGGTTGCTGCTAGCGTATGCAGTCCCTGAGGAAAAGGTCCTCACCCCAGCTGACCGCAGACCTGTCCCACAGCATACAAGGAAAAGAGGCATGGAAGCACCCCTAGAGCATTATTTAGAAACATATTGTCCTGCAACTCCTGTCACCAACACAGTCATAGCTAAACATCTTGACAGGGTCCTAATTTTCACACCTAAGAAACAAGCTATATAGAGAAGCTGGACAGCCCTGTAAAAACCTATTTTGGTAAGACCTGATAAAAGAAGGCAGGAAGTTATCTCATTCTTGGTGTTGCTGCATGGAAAATCAGACTGATTTGGAGGTTCTGGTTAGAGGCAGTCCTTCCAAAGCCAGTGGTCCAGCCATGGTAACCACACAAGTGGATGTTTTGCCACTATTCTATCCAGAAACACCCAAGAGGACAGAGACCTGGATATCTTTCTTACTATTTAATTAATGAGTAGCTGATCAAGCAGCATTAAAGCAGTTTCAATTGACAAGAGACTAACTGTAAATGAATGCCATAACCAGCTCAAAGAGACAGATAAAACTCACTCTCAGAAACAGAGGGCATAAAGCATAATTTTTTTGTTCTAATTAGCAAGTGAAAAATTATGCCTGCTTTTGGGAAGAACACTTCAACAAAAAAAGTAGACAAATTTTACAAAATCCAAAATCAGGATCAGGGAGGGGTAAAAAAAGATTAAGAAAATATTCTTTTAAATGAAAGAAACAGAAAATACAAGAAGAGAAGGGAGTTTTAAAAATGCTTATAAGACAGACTGGAGTTATGTTGTCTTGCTATGTGTAATATTTGTCTTGAAATTTTATTGGATTCTGTTGATTTCTGCCTGTAATAAGAATTAGACAGTAAACATCAAATAAGAGGTGTTTAAAATATTTTACTTTCATATTAAATTCCATAAAATCAAGTCTTTTCAGCCATAAAGCTTTATCTTTAATAAAGCTTGATTTTAGGCTTAAATAATTTACATAGATTGTAAATTAAAATTATAAACACCTTTAAATATTTTCCTTTATTTTAAATCTGAATAGTTTATCTTTTCTTGTTTCTTTGTTGTTGTTGTT
>VYZS01023550.1:16454-26642 GCA_013400695.1 Neodrepanis coruscans
TTTTTTTCTTTCTTTCCTTTCCACTGGGAGGCAGGTGGTCTGGTGATTATCTGCAGCTATTCCCCAGGGTCCAAAGACCACATCTCTTCTCCCAGCACTGAAATCCCTTCCCCGGGGGCCTAGAGGGAGGGGGGAGGGGGCTCGCTGTTTCTAACTGTCTTGAGTATTTTTTTTTCTTCAGTAAAGCCGAGCAGAAGCTCACGCTGCGGAGGCGTCCTCAGATCGGCCGTGTGCTTCCTCTAATTACCCCGGCGTCTCTCCGGGAGCCCAGAGAGAGACAAATACTATTTCCAGATTGTCCTCATCCCAACATGGGCCCTGGGAAACTTAATTTGTCTGTCTTGTTGCACTTTATTTGTCGGGTTTTGTGTGTGCGCAAAATAAACTGTGATATTTGTGTGTTTTCTTCATTTTGGGGTGTGTCTGTGGCTTCTCTCGGAAATCTCGTGTCCAAAATTGCTAAATTTGTGGTAAAACCATGACACATGCCTTAAATGTCAGATTAAGAAGTTCTTATGGAAAAAATGTATCAGAGAAATTGGCATCAAATTAACGATTTTGCTAACAAAGACATGAACGAGGCTGAAATGGACTCTTAAAATGAAGAACAAAAGAGTTTGTTTGTCAGGGAGGAAGCTTTCTGACATATTAGTTTGGAAGGAATGTACATAACTAATGCCTACAGTATTAGTCCAATGAATTAGTTTGTAATGTTCAAACATACCCTTGAATCTGTGGGTGAATAAACATCAAATTATTACTTTATTTTGTTCAGTCTCCATCTATGTTTTTAAATCATATCTGGTAATATGATTTTCCACATGGCTGTATTCTTCTCTTAATCAACTCTGACTTTTTCTAGGATATTCTGTCTTTCCTCATGTGCCTAAAAACTTCAGAAGCCAGATGTGAGTTACATTTTTAAGCAGTATCTCATACTATAAAGATTTCAATCCTCAAAGAGGTGATGTGAGAAAAACCACTTCCTATTGGACTAGGGATTCACATTTTTGAAAAATTTAACTGCATGTTCCACATATGGCTTTGAAGGATGTAAGACTGATGTACAGCAATTTATATTTTTATTTAAGGAAAACTCTTGAATTGAAGCAAATTATCTTTTAACAGGCATAATTTCTTGGCATTGGTTGTTTGTTTTGAAGTATTTAAATACAACTTCCCTGTTAAAATTTTAAACAACTGCATAATTTATACTTTATACACATATGGAAAGAAATAATTCTTATTTCCTTCCTTTTTGCCAGAAGACAGTTCAACTTTCCTTACTTGTCAGTTGCTAGTGGAATGAAAAAATAAAAGACAAAATAAGATTTTCTCCATGGAAATGAACAGATGTTGTTCTTAAAAGTATTATGAAGTTGTGCATTTCTCATTGAAAATCACTGGAAAAATTGATTAAAAGAAAGAGTAAATGTTGCCACAGACTTCTAAAACACAACAAACCAGTGGAAAATCACATTAAAATTCCAGTTACAGAATGCCTAGGGGAAGAGAGAGACTCCAAGAAATGTTTGAGAAATTAGTCTTCACCCTGCAGGGCATCTGGGGAAGGCATAGTGCTCAACTTGTGTGAGTTACAAGTTCACTATGGAGAACAAACAGCGTTATAATAAAACATGACTTACTGATAATATTTAATTGAGATTCAAATAGTTACTCCTTATTCTGAATACAGGGAACAAGTTAAATGAGAATGAATGAAGGCTTGTAATTGAAAAAACACTTCCCTTTTCAATATAACAGTTTAAAAATAAACCAAAACATTGCGGTCAGCTATTTTCTTCAGATTTTCTTATTTTATTTGGATATTATATCTTCTTACCTTCAAGTTTTTTAGAAAAGTATTTTCCCTTATTGTCCTTTTTGTATTCCTGGAATATTTCCTAAAAAATTTTCCTTACCACTCTTATGCTAATTAATACGTGACAGAGTGCTATATTGTGAAGTGCATATGCACATTAGTGCTACTAACGGTTTGCCTCTTCTCTCGGTAATTAGCACGAGAGGATGAAAGGAGACTAATCACTGATTCACTAATGAATGCTCATACAGCACTTTGAATATACAAGGGCCCATAGAAGGGTGAAGTGGAATGATTCTGGTTCTTTCCCTCAAGGTCTAAGTTCATGTTTCATTTGCTTCATCTTTTCTCCTGTGGCTAAAACCTTTCATTTACATTTTTAATTTCAATGATGTTAAATGATAAAATCAAAAGATTGAGATTATAAAAGGATTGCAGTTTGTATTCATAGGAAACACCTGTATGAAAAAACAACAATGAGATATGTAGGTTTAGACTAGAAATTAGGAAGAAATTCTTTACTGTGAGAATGGTCAGTCACTGAAAGGGATTGCCTAGAGAAGTTGTGGATGCTCCATTCCTGACAGTGTTCAAGGCCAAGTTGGATGGGGCTTCGAGCAGCCTGGACTAGTTGAAGGCACCTCTGCCTGCAGAAGGGGGTTGGAACTAGATGATCTTTAATGTCACTTCAAAGCCAAGCTGATCCCACGAACTGAGCTTGTAGAGATTAAATGCTGTGCTCCTTTGCAGATGCTTGTGTGCGTTTTTATAAGACTTGTTTAAATGTGATGGGGAAAAGTGAAAGATTTTTTGCAGAAAACAATGTTTACAAAATTCAAAAGCAATTAAGATTTCTTGCTGCTCAGCTGAAGAGTGCTGAGCACTTTTCTGGTTCAAAAATATACTGAATTTTTACAGATCATAAAAAATAGGTTCCTTAAATGTAATAGTTATTGCACAATAAAAGGAAAGTTAGATCTGTGAAAGGACAGAAACCTAAACAAGTGGCTTTTTCATGCAATCCTACATGGTCTTTAATAAATATTCTAAGTAATGAATCTAATATACTAGTAACTACTATTTTTTGCCCCTTTTCTTAATTTTTTCTTCTGTATGATTTATTTTAAAAATTTTATTTAGAATCTTTCTGCATATTGCTAATTACATGTAGCTGATGTAGCAGAAACCCGGTTTAACATATTTTCTTCATTATTACTGCTGTGTCAAGAATAGCTAAGCAAGACAGAGAGAATATTCTGTGAGCCTAATAGCTCCTATATTGTTTGATAAACTGGATGTGATGTTTTGAACATGAAAAATTATCATGGGCTTGTGGAAAAACCAATATTAAGCAGAAAAGTAAATTTCATCTGTTACGTACAAAAGTTCCTAAATAGAAAAAGCATAGCAATAAGGGGGGAAAAAAATCCAAAATAAAACCAAACAGCCTGCACATTCAAAGATTATTTAGCTTTTTTTTGAGACAATTCAAATATAGCCAGGCTGTCCCTGACAGAACTCTGTGTGACTTATTTTAAATCTTGAAATTATACTGTTTTGCAGGCTATTAATCAGCCTTTTCTGGCTAGTAAGAAGCATATTTTCCTGATCTACGCAAAATTTTCTCTTCTTTGAATTATGCTGAATTCTTAATGTACTGCACTCATGAGACATGACAATTGATCATGCTTTTTAATAGCAATCTTTTATGTTGGAAAACTCTGTTGCAGTTTTTTCTAGTCAGAGGCCCATTCCTTTGACTTGTCTTGACATTCAAATTTTCTAAATTTTTTAGTGATTTTGATGGTGTCATTTTCATTCCAAATTTTCCTAAGTACCATTGTGAAATCAATGTATTATACTGAGCAAAGTCTTTCCCACTGCTGCTGGTGCTTCTTAGCTACCTCTTAGTGCAGTCTTGATCTTTGCTTGTCTACCTAGCAAGTACTGTCCATTTGGCATTATCATTAGTATCAAGACTACAACTGATGGTCATGGCAAACTGTAGAGATAATTTTGAACTCTGAGGCTGTTTTCCAAAGAGTCTGAGTCTCCTTCCTGTCCAATATAATTTTAATATTTTCTCATCATTTAATTCCACTATGCTTGTTATTAATGAAAATGCTGAGCACTCCTAGACTTTGAAAAGGAAGTATATCCATAGCCCTGCAATAGATTCTACTCTGCAACTTAGCTACCAATATTTACCACTTTTAGCAGATGCCGTACTTGCTTTTAGTCAATTTAATCTATTTTCTCCCTTGTTTATGAGAATTGTAATAATAATAAAAAAATAGATCTTGGAGCTTTACTGCTTCTTTCCTTCCTGTTATCATAGAATTGCATTAAATTGCTGCACATCATTTAGAAAATAACCTTTTAATAGGGAATCAATGAGAATCCTCCTCATGGTACCTTCTGCAGGCATATGAGGGGTCACCACGTCTGCAGAAATTCTCATAGACAAGCTGTTAATAGTCAGTGCTTGCTTTAAGTTTTTCTTCAGCCACATTTCACCATGCAATATCCTCACTGTTATAGACAAAAGGCAGTTGTTCTGTTTTGGACTTGGATAGGATTACTTTCTTCTCAGTAGCTGGTATAGTGCTGTGATTTGTATTCAGAATGAGAACAATGTTGATAACACAGCGATGTAACTTCCCTTCATCCTGCCTGGTATATAAGCAGAAATTGGATATCACTTAGTTTCCTTAGGACTGTCCTAGGTGTTAACCAGTGAAAGAAAAACAAACCTACATACACTGAGGAAATTTATAATGATTTCTCCCAGACATCTGGCAGATTCATGCAAAATTTATGAATGGGCATTGCCTGTGGGAACATGAAAAGTCCATAAAAGGAACTTCTGAGGTAATTTCTGAGATAGATATCTTTCCTATACTATGAATACTTGTCTAGGTTCCCATTCCATTAAGCAACTAGAATAAATTTGGATCACCCAGCTACCCCAAGGCATCCTTCTGATCAGTTTTGGTCTTGTTTTTAAAGTTTCTCTCATCATCATGCTCTTGGATGAGACGCTGATTTTTTTGGTAGAAAGCTTCAACCTATGCAGTGTCTTTTATCACATTTTCCAACAGACCAATTAACCCTATGAAAATGGAAGAGAAGCTGGCTTTCAAGAGATAGTATGTAAAATATCTTTTAATATCAGATCATGGTTAGAGGTAACATTTAAGGATTTTTCAGATCCAGACAGCTTTCAAATGCATTCTGAAGTGTACCTTGTTCTGGATAAACATTTTTTTATGGCTACATTTAAATTAGTCACCTAGGTCAAACTCTTTTACAAGAAGAAATATAGATATAGTTGCTGACTGTACTGGTAATAAGTGATTTACATGTCTTGGGGATACACTGATTTAGATGTTACTTAGAAAACTTAAAGAAAGGTAGAAAGTAAGATAATGTAGACCATAAAAACATATAAATCAAGTATCTAAGATCCATTCACTGCCACTGAAAAAGGGATGTAAAATATGATGAGATTAGAGAAGGTATCTTTTAGCAGGCACTGTGTGGGAGTGTAAAAATCCATATAAAAATGCAGAGGAGTACTGAATCATCATAGCCATGGTTAGCAACCCAATACAGAAGAAAGGCTAGGATATGATGGGCTCTGGTACATTATTCAGATTATATTCAAATATGTTTATTTTTCACAACTTATGAAGACTGCTGACTGGTCTGGTTCCTTGCTGAGCTCAGCACAGAGCTGATGAGGAGTTAATTCAAACTAAATCCAAGGAAGAAAGAGGTTATGCCTGCAGGCAGAAGAAACCCCCTAGGGATCTTTCCATCATATTTGCTTCTTCAAACCAAACAGCCTTTAGTTTCTAGACTCCCCGGTGAACTTGGACTTAAAAATAGCAACCTATACATGAACACCAGGACTAAGAGATGACTTCTCACTCTTTGTTCGGTGATGAAATGATCTTAATCATGTATACCTTCCTTATCTCATGAATTAATTATGATGATGAAGCTTACTGAAGCCTGAACACAATAAGTACCTACACCCACGGTTCTGCTTTTGGCAATAGCTCCTTATAGAAAGAACACTGAGTCACATTTAATGTTTCATCTAGTGTTTTCCAGTCACTGACTATGCAGGGCCAGAGTTATTCTGACCTTCAGAATTTAACTATCTAACTTCATGAGAAAGGAGGTAAATCACTACTTATTTGGAGGTTAGAATAAGTTAATGGAATCCACTGCTTGGAGAAACAGAGAAAGACCAGAATATTCACTACTTTCTATTCCAAATGTAAGACCCAGTACTTTGAGGTTTCCTATGATAAAACAAATTGAAGATATATAAATATGTAAGTAAAAATGACCTAAAAATACCAGATTTTATTAATTTAATTTAATACAGGAAAATAATGGATTTTTTTTTCCTCTGCCAAGGAGAATGATGGCTACTGGCAATATAAGCTAGGTTTGTTTTAAAAATTCTCAGGAAGACCTAAAAAGAGTGAAAGAAGGAAAAATGCTAGTTCAGGTTTATCCCAAACTTTCTTCCTTTAACTCATTTGGAAGCTAATGGTTTAAGACACTTANTAAAAATACCAGATTTTATTAATTTAATTTAATACAGGAAAATAATGGATTTTTTTTTTCCTCTGCCAAGGAGAATGATGGCTACTGGCAATATAAGCTAGGTTTGTTTTAAAAATTCTCAGGAAGACCTAAAAAGAGTGAAAGAAGGAAAAATGCTAGTTCAGGTTTATCCCAAACTTTCTTCCTTTAACTCATTTGGAAGCTAATGGTTTATGACACTTATTTTTTTCCCCTTGACATTTCTAGCAGAAGCAAAACTTTGGCTCTATGTGGCTAAGTTTTAATGCTATAGACCCTATGCTACATCAAAAATATGGAGCTCATCTCCCCTTCCACTTCCAACCTAGGTTTTGTCTTACTAAAATTGGATATTTGAGATTCAGTGTAAAACTTACCTTTCTGTCTCATCCCTGAAGCCTTTTTCTTCCTTACAGCAGCTACCAACTGAGGTGTAACAGATACTGAGTTGTTTGCATTGCGTGTTGTAATTGATTTATTTCATATAAAATTATTTTTAGACTAATCCTAAAAGAAACTATTGAAACAGTGAGAAAAATTGGTGAAAAGACCTATTTTGAATTAGGTAAGTGGAGAAGATGAGACTATATTGCTTAATTAGGTTTTCTAGGGATACTTCTGTTCGTTGAAGCAACTCCACTTCCACATGAATGAAAAACTATGTTTTGCAAATACAAGGATGAACTATTTCAATATTTCATTTTTTTACCCCTGTATCTTTTAATAATCCAAAACTATTGCTTGAATTCTTCATAATCAACAGAATGTTGTATTTTTGGTTTGGTTTGGCTTGGGGTTTTCTAACCAGTGTTCCAGTAGAAGCTAGTGGTTCTTCAGAAAGGTCTCCAATATTTATGGGGTGAGGACTACCAAAATGCTATGCAAACCACTGTTTTCTACAGTGGAAGAGGTAAGTTAGCACCCCTAGGATGATGATGTCAAGATCAGAAAAAGACAGCAAGATTCATAAATTATTTGGATGCAGGTCTTGAAGGGCTACTAGGTAAGTTTCTTAATAATAGTAAACTGGGAGGAGCCATTGACTCCTTCGAAGGCAAGGAGACCTTGGCAAATTAGAGGACTGGGCAATCACAGAATCACAGAATTGACTAGGTTGGAAAGGACCTTTGAGGTCATCAAGTCGGACAATCTAACACCACCTCATCAACTAAACCATGGCACTGAGTGCCATATCCAATCTTTTTTTATACATGTCCAGGGATGTGGACTTCACAACCTCCCTGGGCAGCCCATTCCAATGGCCAGTCATTCTTTCTGTGAAGATTTTTTTTCTAGTGTCTAGCCTAAACTTCCCCTGGCACAGCTGAAGACTTTGTCCTCTTGTTCTGTCACTGATTGCCTGGGAGAAGAGGCTGAACCCCACCTGGCTACAACCTCCTTTTAGGTAGTTGTATAGAGTGATAAGCTTTCCCGTAAGTCTCCTCTTCTCCAGGCTAAAAAACCTCAGCTCCTTCAGCTACTTTTCATAGGACTTGTGTTCCAGACACCTCACCAGCCTGGTTTCCCTCTTCTGGAAGGTGTCATCTGCAAATTTGCTAATGGTGGACTCAATTCCCTCATCCAGATCATCAATAAACAGGACTGGGCCCAACACTGATCCCTGTGGGGCACCACTAGTGAATGACTGCAAACTGAATGTGGCACCATTCATCACTCTCTCTGGGCCTGGCCATCCAGCCAGTTCTTAACCCAGCCCAGAGTGCACCTGTCCAAGCCATGGGCTGGCAGCTTTTCCAGGAGTTTGCTATGAGAAACAGTGTCAAAGGCTTTGCTGAAGTCTAGGTAGACTACACCCACAGCCTTCTCCTCATTCACCAGGCAGGTCACCTGGGCATAAAAGGAGATCAAGTCAGTCAGGCAGGACTTGCCCCTCCTAAATCCATGCTGTCTGGGTCTAATCCCCTGTCCATCCTGTAGGTGCTGCGTGATCACACTCAAGATGATCTGCCCCATAACCTTGCTGAGCACTGGATGCAGCACCGTTCAGCCTGAGCCTAGCCATCCAGCCAATTCTTAACCCAGTAGAGAGTGCACCTGTCCAACAAAAAGGGAAAGTGCCGGATTCTGTGCTGGGATCGGGCAACCCTGGATGTGCATACAGACTAGGGAATGACATGCTGGAGAGCATCACTGTGAAAAGGGACCTGGGGGTTGATGGCAAGTTGAATATGACTCAGCAGTGCCCTGGCAGCCAGAAGGGCCAACTGTGTCCTGAGAGGCATCAAGCAAAACATCACCAGCCAGTCAAAGGAGGGGATTGTCTCTCCTATGCACTGCTGTGGCCTCACCTTGAATATTGTGGCAGGTCTGGGCACTGCAATATAAGAAAGATATTAAGCTATTAGAAAGTGTCCAAAGGAGGGGAATGAAGATGGTGAAGGGCCTTGAGGGGAAGCCATATGAGAAGCAACTGAGGTCACTTGTTCTGTTCAGCCTGGAGAAAAGGAGATTGAGGGGAGACCCCATTACAGGCTATAACTTCCATGTGAGGGGGACAGGAGAGGCAGGCACTGATTTCTACTCTCTAATACCAGTGACAGGACCAAGGAATGATATGAAGTTGTGCCAGAGGAGGTTTAGGTTGGATACTAGGAAAAAGGTGGTTCACTCAGTGGGTGGTTGTATACTGGAACAGGCTGCCCAGGGAAGCGATCACAGCACCAAGCCTGACAGAGTTCAAGAAGCATTTGGATAACACTCTCGGGTACATGGTGTTACTTCTGGGGAGTGTCCTGTGCAAGGCTAGGAATTGGACTTTGATGATCCTGGTGGGTCCCTTCCATGTCAGAATATTCCATGATTCTATGATTCTGTGATTTTGCTTCCCTCATTTTCCAGACATCTTTCTCCTATGAAAAAATGAAGATCATAATGGATAAATAGTCAATTTTTCTTAAAAAGCATTGTCCCCATGGTTATGTATCTTGACTTAGAGGCTCCAGAAATCTAAAATAGCTATTGGTAGATTTGAAAGTTATTTATTGCCTGTCTGGTCCCAAAGCAGAGTTATTAAGGAAGAAGTATCTCACAAGACCATCCACATTCTTTCTCACATATTGTGTGAGGCCATAAGAGAACAGAAGAGAGCTTGTGGTCATATTTTCACCAGTAGCTTTTCAGAAACCTGAGGAATTTAATGGACTAGGGAAGAAATGCCAGTTTCCCCAAGTGAAAAGCAAGCTTAACTTAAAAGGTGGCAAAAAGAAAAGCTTTTAACTTTATCCTCACTGGAGTCTGTAGAAGTCTTGAAAGTACTTGTGAGTAAGACCCTGCTCTTGCTCCCAAAAACAGAAGAGAGCTGTGGGAAGCTTGCCCGCTATATGAAGGCCCCAGTGCTCACTTCAAACATAAATAGTCAATTAATATTCTTGGCAGCAATGTGGCAGTTGTTCCTGCTTGTTAGCCTTTTAAACCAGCCTTTGGACAGAAAAGAAAACAAAAAAAGTCTGGTCCATTGCTAGAGACCAAAATTCCAGCTTTTTAGGGAAGGAGAAGGCCCTGAGATGGCAAAGGCATTGAATGCCATCATCTTCAGGATGCAGTTTTCATAAAGCAATTTGTATATAGGGGTTAGTATTGTAACCTTTAATCTCTCTCTCTACCTATTGAAAGATTTGATGTTCAGGTTACCTGTTTCTATCTCAGTCTTGCTGAATCGGCATCCCACAAACCTAACACCACCTACAGGGTAAAAAATGCAAGAGCTTGCTCTTTAATGCGTGTCCTTAGGGTACAGAGGAGAG
>VYZS01023552.1:0-15623 GCA_013400695.1 Neodrepanis coruscans
CCCACCCCGTACGCACAGGGGCCTACAGGAAGGACCACGGCCGCCCGGAAAACGCCACGCGCGCCACGACGGTGCTTCCGGTAATGGCGGCGGCCATGGGACACCATGTGCTTTTTCCCGAAGGACCGGCACCGCCTCTCTGCAGCTGCCGCTGTCACCACCGTCGCCGCTGGCACCTCAGCTGCTCTGCTGCTGTGGCCGTGCCGGGCTCTCGCACCGCTCCCGCCAGACGCTGCCGCTGCTTCGCGCTCGCCACTGTCCCACGGCTGCCACCGCCACCCCTGCAGCCATCGTTGCTGTCAGCACACGCCACCGCAGGCAAGGAACCGGCCCTGCCACCTCTGCCGTGTCCGCCGCTGCGCCACTGCCCCAGCCGCTCCGCTGCTGCAGCCGTGCCGGGCCCCCCCCCGCTCCCATACTTGCAGCTGCCGGCGTGCCCGCCCCCATCCGCATTGTTGCCCCGCCGGACGCTCCCGCCAGACGCTGCCGCTGCCAGGGTAAGCGGGGGGCCTCCTCTGGCCGTGCCGTGGCTGTCGCTGGGGCTGGCGCCGCTGGGCCGAAAAGCGCTGGGCAGCGCCGAGCCCCAAGGGTAGCCACGCCGCCCCGCACAGCACAGCGGGAGAAGGGGACCACCGAAACGGTTCGGGCGCTGCCTGCAGCCCTGGCAGCTCCCAGCGCACGCCGCGCCACTGGGGAAAGAGGGGCCACCGAAAAACCCACACGGCTTCCCCTCTCCCCCCCTCGCCCAGCCACCATCCCGCACGGCTGGAACACAAATCGTTTTTACTTTCATTTTTAACCCTACGACAATGGCTTATAAGAAAATGGTTGTTTATTACACATCATGTGAAAAACATGTCTTTATTCTTGAGATTTTGGGCACCCAGGAAATGCAGTGATCAACTAAATGGATTATTGATTATCCTTTTAGATATGGGGAGTTAAAACAATTTGGGTTTTTATAAGTAACCCTTTTTCAATGGGAGTGCCTGACACAGCACCAACGTGTACTCACCAAATTGCACACTTTTTCCAGTACATTTGATCTTCATAGTAACTTTGGAACTATGCAGAACTCTTCATAAATATTTAATTCAGATAATTCTGCAGGCACAAGAGCCAGGGACAAGTCAGAAAGTGACTCACTGTTTCTTCATCAGAGAATAGTGACAAGTCATCTCTGGTGTCACAGTGGAGAGGGCTACTGGTGCTGACTAAATCATCCAAGAACAGATCCCATGTGAGCCTATGGGTCACATCCTGGCTTGAACAGGTGGCTGCCAAGGCTGTAGTGGGGTGCACTGATCATCTGCCACCTCTCTGGTGTTTTGCTGTTCTGGACCAAAATGCCCAATTATTCTTATTCTTTGCATGCAAGGCTCTTTGATTTTTAAAACGTTTTCCTCCTCTCTGACTTAGAAAAAGAGCAAAAAAACATGTGACTTCTTTCTAGTGCACCATTTTCATTAGATAGATGCACACAGGTGAGACCACCGTAGGTTTGAGCTGTTTTTATGGTTAGTGGGTGACGCTGCAAGGCACTTTGATGCAGACATCCTACCTTCTAGGTACTTGGTTTCACAAGTGCAATCCACAGACAGTGTGCTCATATCCATTCAGAAAACAAAAATACATTTAATATAAAAAATTCCTGTGGGATAGACAGAAGTATTTCTCATACCATTAGCAAGAGTGTGTGTGAGAAAAGCACAACTGGTCTACTCTAAATTAGCAAAAGTCATATTAGCAGTAAAATAATGGGAAAACTCAGTAAGAATAATTTATTTTACCTTTGAAGAGCTTTATCCATGGATGGAAATAAAAAATTAAAAGTGATCACACACTCAAATAACTGATACCTCATCAAACACTTTGCAAGATACAGGCATTCCTGTGCCCTTCTGACACTATTTAATTGGCTTCTGTTTATGCTCACATTTTTCTGGAATTTGTTTTCTCTGATTTGATAACCTATAGTAAATTTATTGTGTTTGGTTTATTGCAGGAAGGTTTTGAAATAATTCTGAGGATGAACCTTTTCCTTTTGAGTTTAGCTGGTTAAATGAGAGTAGGTACACTGACCTGTGGAGGTCAAGGAAAATTGCTGATAAGACATGAAAGTGACACTTTCCTGATGGAGCTTCTTTGAGGTCTTGTTGTCTACAGCCTGCTTCCAGCCTGAAGGAAGACAGCTCACACAGAGACAGGCTTGTGGTCATGGGTGTAGGTTACCCAGATTTGTTTTTTCTCTCTTTGGCTGTCCAGGTGTGTTCCCATGTTTGTGTCCTACAGGAAAAAAGGACATCATCCTGCAGCAACGGTGCATCAGCTCCTCCACCCACATCAGCTGCAGGAATATCTTTGCACATGCAATATTACCCAGGGTTGGATGTGTCCCATGTACTTATGGTCACCTGGATTGTACCAGGGTATTTGTAACAGGTGGAGTGTCCTCAAGGCATGTCCCTTTTGGACATACATGGCACTGCTGTGCTCCCACTAGAGGTCACCAAACGCTGCATGAGGGCTCCTATCCCATCCTATTCCCCGATGAGAAGGTTACAGCCCACATTCACTTGAGCAGGTACAAAGGTGGCTAAGCTGCCTATGAAACTGCTTGGGAAACTTAGTATTAATGTAACAGTAAGCAAGAACCCTTTTTCATAAACAAATCAAATAAAACCCACAAACATGTCAGCAAATTGCTGTTGCTCAGGGACTGCTGCAGGACATCAGCCAATGCAGCAGAGACAGGAAGCCAAGCCACTTCAATGCTGTATCTTGTGAACTGCTGCTTAAATGTTCTGAAAAATTACTATAGGATGATTTTATCTATCTTTTTTCCCCAGAGTTTGTGAAAGTTTCCATTCTGCAACACAATAAAGATTTTATTGAGAAATAGCTATGCAAAGGCTATCCAAAAAATTATTAATTGTCATTGCCTCAGTCTCCTTGACTTATCCTCATTACATGGAACTTACTTTTCCTGCATATGAATATTTTTCTATCTTTTACATACTTTGGCATTAAATTTTGCCTAGAAGCAAAAGTTTGAGCAACAGCCGGTGAGATAAGTGAAACTATAGTCATGTGTACTTTGCTAGAGTAACCATATATTTATATATTTGGATAGTTTTTGAGTTCCAACACCATCCTGGAAGTGATAGCTGTTGGGTGACAGTCATCAGTATGAATTGCTTTTGCACATTTTGCAGGTCTTTCAAGCCTGCAGGATGCTATGAATTCTCAGGGAAAGCACTAAAATGTGTATTCTAGATCAGTTCCCACTTTCATTTGAAATTAAAAGTATCTTCATTGAATGGAACTGCACTCTAAATGAGCCTCCACAATTTTATGAAAAAACGTGTCATTTCATTTCTTGTTGGTCCTACTATTATTTGTTGGCCGTGCACCTGAATCAAAACCCATGTCAGTGCTGGAGAGTTAATCCGTCTCTCCTGGGGATGTGTTGTGATGTGAGGGTTGAAAATGCTTCTCACTTCAGGTGGAACATTTTTTAATAGCTCCACAGGGCCGCTAAGAAGGTATAAGTCAACCAGGGAATATGTGATTGCCTTCACAAATAGTTTCTTCCATATCACCTTCAGCAATATATAAAAAAATTGTCGTCCTACAGTATACGTGTAATTAGCATGTCACGATCCTGTCATCAACGCTTATGGCTAGTGTGTCTTCAGGCTAATATAACAACTCAGCTGCTGCCCAAAAAGAAGTGCAAATCCTTCAATGTGGATTATCCTTCACGTGAAAATTAATCCTTCATTTGCTTTATACCTGCTGAAACCCTTATTTAGTTTGAGGCTGTAATATCACCAAGGCTTGTTACGTACTGCTGCATGACATTGCTATATGCTGCTACAGAACCTTGACATGGCCACAAAAATCAGAGGAATGTTGCCCATTTGCATTGAAAATACAAACATTTGTAGGTCTTCAGGAGGCAGAGGAGCCTGAGCAGCAAAAAAAAAAAGCAAAATTACCTGAGCTCTTTTACCAGCCCAGAGGGTAGTCACTTTGAGGGCTCATCAGTAAAACCTCCTGAGAGGCTGTGCCACCAGAATGGATGACTGACAGCAGGACCAGGCAAGCACTTTACATCCTATTTGTAAAACTTCTCTTTGGCTCAGAAAAGTGCAAAACCTGGAGAAGACGTGAGTTTTGACTGGTTGATTTGCTCCTGCCTGGCCTGAAGCTGACAAGGGAAATCATTGCCAAAGCATCCTGGTGGCAGCCCCTGCCTGCCCTGGTTCCTGTGGCCTTGCTGCTCTGCAAGAGATGGAAATTGCCTTTGTTGCCCTTCGATAAAGACCAGTGTCTGTTTCTCCACTTCACAGCCATTCAGGTTGCCAAATCTCTGCAAGATCTGAAGCAGAAAGTAAGACATGAAGTTGAGATACTGCTGGTTTATTCTCTGAGCAATGCCAAAGGAGTAAAAAAAAAGCTTTTTTTTTTTTGCTGCCAACAAATGAGAAGGCTGTTGTGCTCAATGCTAGTTTTATGATCACAAGGTGAAGCTGGTATAATTCACTTCTGTAACTTACATGGGCATGACACAGACTTTTGACATTCAATAATTTTTCACTTACCAGAAGTTATAATTGCCCCCAAAAGTCTGGATCCCTTTCTTTCCCTGCTATTTAATCCCTGTAGTGTTTTGCTGTTTTTCCAGTGCATATGGTCCACTTGGGCACTTTTCTGGTCCTTATTGATATCATAGCTGAGCGTTCACAAGGTTTATAGATTTTGTCCAGAGGATATCTCCTCTTGTCCTTGGCAATTAGAGAACCAGGGAGTCAATGCACCAAATCACATCCCTACTGACATTGTACAGCACAACCAGCAGCAGCATCAGAGCAAGTGTATGTTGTTTTTCAGCTGCAGGGTCAGGTCCACGCTGAAGCTCAACTTCCTTTTCAACCCAGACTGCTTGGAAAGAACATTGATATTTAAGAAATGACAAAAACAGGGTGAAGGAGAAAATATGGGCATGTTTCACCCATAAAATTTTCTAACTTTTCTCAGCAGAGTGCTGTATCTTAAGACTAATATATAAATAATATTTCCATGAATACATTAAAAAAAGCATTTCCCCCATTTGAAATTCATATGTACTTTATAGGGGAGGTATTTATTTAGTGTTAAAGAGATGAAGCTTTCCAAGTTCAGAGACTTTCTCACTACCTGCTGTAGGGGCAAAAGAGGGTCCTGGCCCAATTGGAGCACTTAACTGCTACTTTCTTTCACAAGAAAATAGTAGAAAGAGACAAGAGAATAAAAGTCTTTTATTGTGTGTGAAAATACAGAATATTTCACTTATCTTGACAGCCTTGAAGATTAAGCTTTTCAACAGCTGTCATGTTTAGCAAGAGTCTGGTGAGTGCTGTGCTCTATGTTGTAGCTGCTCTGCAAAGGCACCAACAACACTGTACAGGATCATCTAATGCTTTTGCAGTGGATGCAATGCCACATTAATAAATGATAATGAAGCAGATTTCAGGTGTATTCTGTTGGACAGAACCTGCAAATTAGGCAGCCTGGGGTGTGGGCTTTGGCAAATCAGTCTAATTATCTCTGCCTCTTTATCCTTGAATGATGGATTAAAAAATAAAATTCTCTTGTATAATGCCATGAAATATCAATTAATAGTATTGCTGTAAAATGCACCATGTGAAAGCTGGTGTGCTGCTCTCTATGGTCCTTCCTTCTGCCTAGGACATTCACAATAATTTTGACTCCAAATAAGGTGGCCAGTTTTAAATGGTATTTAAAATATTTTTCTTGTTATCTATAAAACCTTCATTTTAAAATGCTTCTTCCCTTACAACATGATATTAAAGTGCACATCCTTTGTGCATCAAGGGTGCTATTGACATATTCGCTGGGGTATTTTTAGCATAGTGGGAAAAATAAAATCTTGAGAAAGGTCAGTTCTTTCACTGTGCTAATTAAATTTCTGTGGAAGGAGATCATATCATGATAGTGACAAGCAGGCTTTCCAGAACATCACACAGCAGCCTGCAGCAGGTAGCCTTTGGTAGCTGGTGCAAGAGCAGGTGTCGGGGATGGACATCCATGCTTGACAGATTGCCCCTGAGTCATGCAGTAGCAGATTCCTTTCTCTGATGTTTTCATTTCACAAAGCAGGGCAAGCAGATGGATCTCTTATAAAAAGGCATTTTCTATTAGCCAAGTGCAGCTCTGTATATGTCCTCTTTAGCAGCAGAATGTGCCAATGAAGAGATGCAGGAAAGGTCTCTCAGAGCCATCAGGATACTGTGCTGTCCAACAGTGTGCTGGTAACACCTGAGGATAAGATAGTTTAGACTGGAGATAAGGAGGAAGTTTTTTAAAATGAGAGTGGTGAAGAACTGGCATTGGTTGTCCAGAGAGGCTGTGCATACCCCATCTCTGGAAAAACTGAAGATCAGGTTGGATGGGGCTTTGACCAATCTGCCCCAGTGAAGGATGTCCATGCCAGTGGCAGATGGGGTGGAACTAGATTGTCCCTTCCAACTCAAACCATCCTGTGATTCTAATCTTCTATGTTTCTATGATTGTGTGATTTTGGAGGGGGAAATCAAATCTAGAATCACATTTTACCTCCTGCCCTTAATAAGCCTTAAAAAAAGATTTTGAAGGAAATCCTAGGAATTGGCCTGTAAATATATTTAAATAATAGTCAAAGCTGTATTTGTGTTCAGCAAAGGTAACACCATTTTCATACCCTACGTATGTCACAAGCCAGACCATGTTCATGGCTCCTGCATCTGTCTGCTCACTGTGGAAGAGGGAGGAAGGTGTGAGAGTGGCCTGGGAGGCTGAGATCATCTCAGGGCTGAGCTGACTCAGATCGCTGACCTCACTCCCTTGGCAAAGAGCTGTGGCAGTGAGGTCTGTGAACAGCTGCACAATGGGTATCATCCCCCTCTTCCACCATTTTGGCTGTGAAAATGAGGTGAGGGAAACTTATAAATTCTCTTTGCCCACATAAGTGTTGTCTATCATTCAGGTTATATATAAGCTATCTATGTATCATAACAAATGGTGTGTCTTTCTGCAAATTAAATAATCTCTGAAGACTTTCAGTAGATACAATTTTTTTTTTTTTCCCCCTCCAAAAGTTGAATATATTGCTGCTGTTTTGTGGACATCTGTTCACTGTTGTCTAGTATCAGCAAAGTGCACTGTAAAGCATGGGATTTTAAAACTCTGAAGAGTGGTGATTGTTATTTGTCAGTTAATAACCACCTTCTCCTCCCTTTGAAGGGCAAAGATAACTTGCTCCAAGTGGAAAAATTGAGAATGTGCTAAGTAAGCTATTTCAATGCTTGAAAGCTGATTTCCAATGGATATGAGGAATGAAAACTACTCTGGATTTTTTATGTTAGCTCCCTGTCTGGATAAGGCAAGGCAAGGCACAGAGTATCTGAGTCAGGAGATGATTTGTCTGCTGCAGGAGAATGAGAGGAGCAGGTGCAGAGCAAAGCCAGCACAGTCACCAGGACTGGGACTCAGTCTCCCACAGTCTGACTGGTCATACCAGGCTTTGAATTCATGTCTTCACCCCTGTCATGCCTCAAAACTCCACCCAGACACCTTGCCACCTCCGCACTCACTGGTGACTGTTGACACATCCATCCTGTCATCCTGCTGTGGCTGCCACTGCCCCATTCTCTTCATCATTCCTGGCCAGGAACAAGCAGATGCCTATTTTTCCAAATGTGTTCACTGATCTCCTACAGAGCCCTGTGGTAGTTTAGAGAAAGCTTTGTGGGTAAAGACAATTTTGGTTGGTTACCAGTTGATGGCACAAGGTCTGTTTCCCCTCCCAGTCAAATGACTGTCACTTCCCAGCAAGTGTGAACCTGTCTTCACACTTCCATAAGCAGACAGTGCAAGTCTCCCGGGCTGTGTCTGTTCAGTGGGGGATCCATCCTCTGAGGTGGAACTGTCACTATCTTTCAAGACAAGGATTTTAATAAAAATCTGCACAAAGCATTTTAGCTCTGAATTGAATGACTGCTTTGAACAGAGCAATTAAGAAGATGAAGGTGGGGAGAGTAGCCTCTGTATCATGTTGTCAATATGCCTCATGATTTTTCCTGGAGTGGGTGTGATGAATTCATGAGGAAATAAGTCTTTACAAGAAGATCAACAGAGTCAAACCAGTCATGGACCCAGCAATGAGAAATGATGGCTGGGGATTTCAAAGGGATTGACTAGGGCTTCATTTGGTAAATTTAGATTTAGGATCATTAATTGCTTATGAAATCCTCAGACACATTATATCTAAATGCAGATTAATTGCCCCAATCTGCACGTAATTTCAGAGCTGCTGACAGTGTTTCCTCACTGGCACAGTCAGGAAGGAGACTTGTGAAGAAAATGTCTGTGGCTGAGCTTTCACTTCACAAATGAGGGAACATGACTTCCAGCATCATGTCATTGGCCTCTGTCCCCTCTAGACGTCCTCTCCTGCAGAATTTTTAGGTTGGATGTGCAGAAGAATTACAGACTAACATTTCTGAGAATGTTTTGTGGTAGTGGAAATGCAAACGAACAAGCTGTATCTATTTAGTATTAAGGCTTAATGATCTCAGCTTTAGTCCTTGCTTCCCTGCAGGGTGGCAAATCTCACCAAAATCATACTTCAATAAATACAAAAAGCCTGATACACAGCCTAGGCAGAATGTATATACAGAAATAAGGATTTTTCTCTTCTTACCCATAACCAGACTTAATGCTCTGTAGCTTCACTTGCCTGAGGCGAAGCAAAAATGCGGACCTTAATTCATGGAATCACAGCATATTTGGGGTTGGAAGGAGCCTTAAAGACCACATAGTTACACACTGCCCCCCACCGCCCCTCCCCTCTGCCATGGGCAGGAACACCTTTCACTGGAGCAGGTTTCTCAAAGCCTCATTCAGCCTGGCCTGGAGCACTTTCAGGAATAGGGCAGTCACAGGGCCTCACCACCACCACAGCCAAAAATGTCTTCCCAGTGTCTTATCGACAAACTGCTCTCTGTCAGTTTGAAGACATTTCTTCCTGTCCTTTCACTCCATACTCATGTAAAAAGTACCTCTCCTGCTCTCTAGAAGCCCCTTTACATCCTGGAAGGGGCTCTAAGGTCTCTCTAGAGCCTTCTCTTTTCCAGGCTTAACAACCCCAGCTCTCTCATCCCTCATCAGATTTGCCATTACCTGTGACACAAACCCTGCTCTGCTCTCCCACTCCAGGGTTTCCAAGCTGCCTTCACCAGATCTTTCTCATCATCCTTTGCACATCTTTCATATGGGTGAGATGATGGTTCCTGGACACTGTGGGCCAGAAAGGACTCATCACCCAATGCTTTCCCTTTGAGTCCTCTCCATTGTGCCACTTTTTATAGTAAAGATATGGTGCTTCCCCTGCTCTTAGTTGTGAGCAGCTGTATCTGGGCCTTCTCTCTGAACCATAAATATACACTAAATACCCTGTCTACTTGCTCTTTTGATCCTGTTGACAGCCATGTCCCATCTGCCTGCGGATGCTGGGGTCCTCTTGGGCCCCCTGGTACCAGCTGGAGAAGTGGCAGGACCTCAAATGGCAGATGAAGGCAGGGACTTGTCTGGCCAGCCTTCTTCAGTCTAGCTCAGTTTGTCTTCACATGCAGGTTTCCAGTTTTCCCCAAAGCTACACACAGAAGCAATGTTACAGAAGGGAAAATGTAGTTTAATACAGTACGTGCAAATGGGTTATGAAAACAGCTGCCATCTCCATGGAGTTTCTCGTGTACCCACCTCTCCTACATCACCTTTGGTAGGCAATGTGTGCCTATTGGGTGCTTCAGATGATCATCAAGAAAGAGATCCAATCTCTCATTTGGTTTGATTTCAGTTTAAAGAGACCTGACACTTCAAAGCAAGCCTCAGTCTCTGTTTGGAGTGACATGTCAAACACTTACCAGAGATGGCAAATCTGTCAGTGCTCCCACACACCTGAGAGCTGGAAAAACACTTCAAAGTAGATTATGAGCTCCAACCAGAAATGCAACTAAACCTTTCAGGTAGGGTCTTGCTGGTATTTTTGTAAAAGTTACTTACCTCTTTCTTACCTCCCTTTAGTAGCCAGTGCAGGGTGTATTTTATTTTCATGAGTGTGGGCTTGAAGTAACCCCAAGGGGGTTTGTGCATGCATCCAACTGCTTCAGCTTCCCTATGCCAGCTTTGTGGGAAATAGTACAGACGTTCAGACCTTCCAACAGATCCAGCTTAATCATCTGCAACTGATGTTTTAACAGAAAAAATAAAAAAGGTGGAATCAAGGAAAAAGGGGTATTTCTGAAGACAGAAAAAGATGGGTTTCTTGAGTCATATAGGCAGAAAACACCAGATCTGTCTTGGATGCCAGATTTTGGGGTCCCTGTTCCCCTGGGTTCTCCTTTAGGAGAAGTGGATCCTTCCTCTCTTGGAGCACAAACTCTCTTACTCAGGCTCACTCCCCAGCTAGGCTATCTGTATTCTGGAAATACATTGAAGGTTTCTTATTATGTCATTTCTGTGGCTGCTTGTGTGAGTAAATCTTGTAGTCAAGTGATGAGTGAATAGTTTGGTACATATAATTTACTCAGTGTATTCAGATGCAGCACCCTGAATACTAAGCATGGTTCTCTCATCAATGAAAAGGATTGATTTTAAATGTTGAGGTTTTTTTCTTTTTATTGGCAATGGGGGTTATATGTAAATCTTGCACTTCCATGTGTCTTTCAAATAAATTGCTCTGGGTTCTTTTCAAAAAAAGAAATTATACAGATTTGTAATGAGACAACTGGCCTGTAGACTCAGACTCCAAGAGGAAATACGGGAGGAAGAAAAAAGGCAGCTCTGGACTGAAATGGATGTGTAATCTCTTGCCTAAAGGCTCAAAGAAGTATGCTCTGTCCTAGCAACCCTTGGAGGCAGGACATTCAGGATTTTTTCAGCTCCTGGAAGGCAGTGCCCAGCCTCTATCACTCATGTCCAATTCTGTTAACCACTATCAGTGGCATTGCCATTAATGTAGGAGTGCCCAGGGCTCCTTTCTTTTGCACCACTGCAAATCAGAAGCAAATCCACAGAATGAGTGGGGAGTGAGGAAAGAATACAAGACTCAAGCTGACATATTTTTATAGGAGGCTTGATCTTTATGTTAGCTTACTCTCTCTCTGATTACATTCTGGGATCGTTCCCCTTGGATTCACACTGTGGTTGAGCCCCTCTGGGATACAACCCAACATCTCTGTTCAAGAAGGCCTCTTGCTCTGCTTATCCGCAGCATTGTGGGATGAAGCTTACAGGCAAATTCTTACACCTCCAGTGCCCAAGGCATGATCTTCCAGTGACTTTAGAATGGTTTGACTCCCAAGGCCACATCTGGCAACACTTGTGTTCCCTCTCCCTGGGGAACAGCTAGAAATATGTCTGCATCTGTGCTGAGAACTGGAGGGTGTTTAGTATGCAGAAAACTTTCCTTCTATCTTTTTTTTTTTTTTTTAATAATTAGAGAGCCAGAAAGCTCTGTAACACTGAGCAGCTATTCTGGCACAGCCTGTCAGCTGTAGCCATGGCAGGCAGGTATCTGCAGGTTGTGTCTTGGGTTTGCTGATAGAGAACTTGCGCTAAGAATATCTCCTGCCCTCATCAGGCCCTCTGAGCCAGCCTGTCAGTTCAGGAGGTAGGGAATAAGGCTTAAACTGTGACTGCAAGCCTCCAGTTTGAGGACATGAATCAACCCTGGGGCTGTTTTTTAATTGGTAAGATAAGGAGATATTTGAAATGAGATAGCTGCAATTAGCATGAGAGGCACTACAGTGATCAAGAGAAATGTTTCTTCATAAAATGAAGCTGTTGCTTCTCTCAAGGGGGCACAAGCAGAGGAAAGGTAGCCTGCCTGAAATGGGCTACCTGCATCAATTAGACAGAAAACTCAGTATACAGACTCAAATCTCTTCCTTCAAGCTTGCAACTGATTTCAAAGGAATTGGGCCACATTGAAAAAATAAATCAGTGTTATTAACCTGTCACCTTGCTTAGTTTATTTATATTTCTCTTGTCTTCATGTTGGAATGATATTTTTGACTACTTCTGTAATTTTCAAACATACATGGAGAAGCACAAGGCTCTGCAACATTTGAGAAGAATGAGACATTTATGAATCCATCAGTGAAAGTTAATCATCTGCCAGGCAGCTGCTCTCCCAGGCCAGTAGTGCCAATGGGGCAGTGGAGTTTTTGGTGGGGACCCACCATCTGCAGATTATGGCCATCACTGGCTTGATTCCTTCACCCCCTTCTTTCCTCTCAACCAGCCTGGAAACCAAAAGGACTCAAAGGTACTGTTTCCCCATAGGAATGGAAGGACAACTGTCAACTATATAGTAATGGCAGATGACAACTGAGATCAGAGCTATTATCAGATTTCTGGTAAACAACACTTTCCAACATCAGTGACAGAAGTATCCTCCACTAGGACAAAGCTCTTCCCAGAAATGTCATTTCACTTTCTGTATTTTCTTCGGTTATAATTTTAGTCTTCTGTATTTAATACAATCTGCAGGTTTCTGATAACTATAATTTTCTGGTGCCACTTCAAACATGACACAGCTTGGATGTGACCTGTTCATCCACAGGAAGCTGGAGATGAAATTTCAAGCATTTGAAGAACTCTGCCTGAGCATATGCTGAATACAAAGTGTTGCCGTCAGGCCCCGGCTGGGCCGNAGCAGCTGACATTTCCTTAAAAGTTACTTACAAGCAGCACTGATTATCTTGTTTTTCTAAAATTTTATGAGTGGGTATCATTGCTTAAAAAGACATCAAGACAATCTGAAGAATAACGTCTTGCTGGAAATGTTGAGCAGAGCTCAGAGCTGTAGGTGGTAAGGTCACAGAAATAAGGAACACAGAAACCGAATTTCTTCTGATAGCCTTCCTGGTGCAGCAGTGCTGAGTATCATAGAAAAGCAGAGGTTTCCATCTCTAAAAAAAATTCAAACAAGAGCATCTTGAGATATGGTTAGTAGCAGAATGCAGCAGCAGCACAGCTGTGGAACTTCCCTTGATCTCTGCATGTCTCCAACTGGGAGGATTCAGGCCACTGCCTTTTGCATATTGTTTAAATTGAAACACTCACAACAAGCAGCCAACAAGTGTTGTGACATAAAAAACTTGTCTTCAGGGCTTCTGCTTTTTCACACGCAATTTTTTTTATCCTTCCTACTTGTGTCTTGTCTTCCAGCCCCCTCATTAATACTGCAAGGGAGGAGCCAGAGAGCAGCCTTGATTCTCATTTATTTCAGACCAAAGTGAGGAGAAAAAGAGGACAAAACTAGCATCACCCTGAAAGCACAATGGGTCCCTAAAGGGGAAAAAGAAAAAAAAAAAAGGCCAGGGTCAAACACTTCTTCATGTTACAGGAGTGCAGCAGACAAAAATGGATCCGAAATAACTCAATGGCCTCCAGCTGAGACCTGCTGCCCTACACTGCTCTTGTCCTTTGCAGAATGCAGCAGCAAATCCTGTGGATGATGTTGGGGTACCAGTGGCAGGTGAGGGGCCACACAGTCCTGAAAACCTGCCAGCACCCTTGCTGCTGTATTTCCAGGGAATGTGGACAGGGTTTCCTGTCCTCTCCTTAGGCTACAAGCCCACACATGAGGGCAGTCCTTGGGGCCAAGAAGGAAAAAACAGGCAGAGTAGCTGTCAAAGTGACAAAAAGCCATGGATCCTTGTTTTAGATGTATACTTAGTTTCAGAGAAATATATGTGTGCAGAAATTCGTTACTGGGAGGGTGGTGAGGCACTGGCACAGATTATCCAGAGAGGCTGTGGATACCCCATCTCTGGAAACACTGAAGGTCATATTGGATGGGGCTTTGACCAACATGCTCCAGTAGAAGATGTATCTGCCAATGGCAGGCAGAGTGGAACTGGATGATCTTTAAGGTCCCTTCCAACATAAACTAACCTGTGAGTCTATGACTCTATGATTCTATGACTTGATGCTTCTACGAGTCTATGATTTTGGAGGTGGAAATCAAATCTAGGGCCATTTTTTCCCAAAAATGATGTCGACATAATGACAGGGAGGGGTGAGACTTGAATTACGGTATGTGGTCTGACTCCTGGGGATGGTCATGTGCAGGGCTAAGAGTTTGACTTCATGATACTTGTGGGTCCCTTCCAATTCTGTATATTCCATGTGATTCTCTGTGTGATACCTATATTATTTTATTTACTGCCCTCAATAAAGCTCACTGTGCAGAGGGAAGAGGGTTTCCAAGTGACCTGTGAGAGAGATTACCTCAGGGCTGAGCTGACTCAGATCGCTGACCTCTCCACCTTTGCAAGAGTTGTAGCAGTGAGGTCTGTGAACAGCTGCACAATGGGTATCATCCCCCTCTTCCACCATTTTGGCTGTGAAAATGAGGTGAGGGAAACTTATAAATTCTCTTTGCCCACATAAGTGTTGTCTATCATTCAGGTTATATATAAGCTATCTATGTGTCATAACAAATGATGTGTCTTTCTGCACATTAAATAATGTCTGAACACTTTATGTGGATAACAAATTTTTGGTTGTTGTTGGGGTTTTTTTGTTGTTGTTTTTTATTTTTATTTGAATATATTGCTGCTGTTTTGTGGACATCTCTTCACTGTTGTCTAGTATCAGCAAAATTCACTGTAAAACATGAGATTTTAAAGATCTCAACAACAGTGATTGTTGTTTGCCAGTAAATAACCACCTTCTCTTCTCTTTGGAGGGCAAAGATAACTTGCTCCATGTGGAAAAATTGAGAATATGCTAAGTAAGTTATTTCAGTGCTTGAAAGCTGATTTCCAATGGATATGAGGAATGAAAACTGCTATGGATTTTCTGTGTTAAGTCTCTGTCTGGATAAAACACTGGCTTGGCCCACGGGATACTGAGATTTTTTTCTGCCTGGCTGCACAGTCCCTACAAAATGACAGCATCTCCTTTTTCCCTCAGTTTCCCTCTGAGAAATAACAATTCTATTCCTCACTGAAAAGTGTAAGTTGATGAATCATACTTTACTATTGCTAAATCTCTTAATTTATCATTCTCCCGAAATAAATTACATGACACTGTCAGTGTGTATTAAGAAGATACTTGCTGTGGGTACTGATGTGTTAATGGGTCAGGGACAAGTATTTGGTAACCCAGCAATTCAAGCACCCACAGATTCTCAATCAAGTTAAACAAATAGGGAAGTATGCTTTAATGTGAACAGCACAAATGGCTGAACCCAAAGCAAAGTATTCAACAATTCAGCAAGGGACCAAAGAACCTTTTTTGCAGTTTGTGGAAAAGTTGCAAGAAGCAATAGAAAGACAAGTATTTGATATTAATGTGCGACAGCTGTTAACAAAGCAGCTGGCGAAAGATAATGCTAATCTTGACTGCTAAAGAGTTACTGAAAGATTGCCAGGAGATCCCACCTTAGAAGAAATGGTTACTGCGTGTGCTAAGGTCAGATCTACAGAGTACAAAATGAATGCATTAGCAACTGCTTTAGCTGCTCTGCGTGTTAAGGAACAGGAATGTTTTGGATGTGGAAAAAT
>VYZS01023555.1:12915-35834 GCA_013400695.1 Neodrepanis coruscans
ACGCCTTAATAGTGACCTTCTGTTGCTAGCTTTACTGACCCATGGTAATCAATGCTTCAACAGTAAAGAGTATATATTGTGCAGTGTAGAGTTTTCCAAAGGGTTTAACCTTTCCTCCAGATCAAGTAATGTTGGTTGGCTTACCAACAGAAGGAGGCAGATGATAATCACCTGTTCCAAAGGAGGAACCATCCTGTCCTGCGTGTATATGAGGATCTCCTGTAGAAGTTGTCGTCTCTTCAGATTGGAGAAATGACGGCCTTTAAAAGCAGCTTGCAAAGAAATAACAAGAATTAACGCTCACCTTTTGAATACGAGACATGGCTTTATGAAGAAGCCATGTCTATGTGAGCTGTTCTTATAGGATAATAAATCATAGAATTTCTAAGGCTAGAAAAGACCTTTAAGATCATCCAGTCCAATCATCAACCCAGAATTTTTAAGAATATTGTTTCCTGAACAGACAAATCATTTATGCTTTTCACTAAGCTAACAGTTGTTTTAGTCTTGGCATTGGAAAATATCTCTCAGTAGTGTTGTATAAAGATAGTGGAAAGACCATGCACCATTGGAAGGCCCAAGCAGACTGTCAGGCCTGTCCCACACATCGGTATCTCAACAGATGAATAACTTAAGCATAGTTGTTCACCCTCATCTTTAATTAAAAAATGGAAAATAAAATAAATCTAATTCTGTCTGTCTGTCTGTCTGTCTGTCTGTCTGTCTGTCTTTGGTCTAATTTAAGCAACCAGTGAGATGATGCCAGGGATTGTGTGGGCATAACAGAGCAGGCATTGTCTTGTTGAGCTGAATTTAAGGTTGAGCTGGGAGCCAGTGGTGACATTCACACCCAGCAGACACAGTGAGGTTGCAGTTTTCCTTTGAGCATACGAAGATTCTTAGTTAGGAATGATGCATTATTAACTCATTTTTCATCAAAACATGAAGGAATTGCTTGGTTCTGGACTGATGAAATGTCTTGTTGGTAGTCAGGCCCTTCCTGTATGGGATCTACACAGAGGTATGTCCAGACATTGCTCACCTACTTGGAATAGTGCAATTTCACTTCTGAGTAAATCAGAAAGCATGGGCTGTTTTAATGAATACTTTGTTCCCATTCAATTTCCTGAACAAGCCCATGCAGTCATACCAATTGGACAATCTTGGAGTACATGAGCTTTCGCCACTGTTTAGAAAAATGAACATATAATAAAAATTAAATCATTTAAGTGGATCTACATCACTGAAGTCTTTATTCACGACCACTAAAAGTTGCTCTTTGTATTGCTAAGGTCACTAACTGGTGGCAATATCTACCACTTGTACACATTATTAGGGTAATTGAGTGAAGATTCTGGCACAAGTTAAGTTTCACTGCTTTGTATTTTTATACATGTTTAAACTGCTATCATCTTACATAGACTACATAATCACCCATCTGCTCTGGAAATGATCTGCAGTGAAAGGTATTACTTCTCTACCCTCAACTTCAAATTTGAATTATGTTTTGGTGATCTGTTAAACCCACAGAAAAGTGTGGAAATACCCATGGGAGAGAATGAGGAGAAAAATAGCAAGATTCAGTCTTAAAGAAGCATGAATAGTTTCAGTGAAATTTAGTATGGATAAGATTCAGTATGAGCATTTACAGAAAACACAAATAATAGTCATAGAATCGTAGGATATCAAGTTGGAAGGGACCTCAAGAATCATCCTGTCCAGCCTTTCTTGGTGAGGGCACAGTCTAGACAAATTGGCCTGGCATCCTGTTCAGATGAATCTTAAATGTGTCTAATTTTGTGGAATCCACCACTTCCCTGGAGAGATTATCCAGTTGCTGATTGTTCTTGTGAAAAATTTTCCTCTTCTGACTAGGTAAAATTTCTCCAGGAGTAACTTGTACTCCTTGAATCTGTTTTTTCCAAGTGCCTCCTTATAAAAAGGAAGTCTCCATCTTCTTTGTAGCCTCCTTTTGAATAATGGACACAGTGATAAGGTCTCCCCTAAGCCTTCGTTTCCCAAGGCTGAATAAAGTGTTTTCTCAGCCTTTCCTCATATGGCCAGCTTTCAAGTCCTTGGATCATCAGCCTATCCACATCTCTTTTGTATTAAAAAGGGGACCAAAACTAAACAGAGCTATTCCAAATGATGAGTAGAGTGGGGTAATGACATCTTTATCTCTGCTCATGATGCTGTGCTTAAAGCAACTCAGCATCCTGTTATCTCTCTTTGTCATAGCAGCACGCTACTCACTCATGCTGATCTTGTTGTCAACCAGGAAACTCAGGTCTCTCTCCACAGAGATACTCCCCAGCTTGGTCGGTTTCAGTCTGTGCTGGAATGACATATTTCCTGGATATTTCACTCCTGCATTATGTTTTCCCAAGTGCAAGCCTTTATACCTGTCCTTGTTGAACTTCATAAAGGTTTTGCTAGCAACTCTGTGAGCCTGCCAAATCCTCCTGCAGAGTGGTTCTCACTTCTAAAGAGTACATTGACCCACTCAGTTTGGTATCATCATCAAACCTCACTAGGGTGCACTTGATCTCATCATGCAGATCACTAATGAAGTTGTTAAACAGTGTTAGGCCCAATATTGATCACTAGGGGACCCCACTTGTGACAGACAACTGCCAGCTTTCAAGGAGCTACTTACCCAACAAGACTGATCAATTAACAGTGATTGATGGCTGAATATTAGTATCTATTCAATTTCTCCATGGTGCAGGAGACTTTTATCAGTACAAAAGTTGTAAGTAAAAACCAGAAATCTCTCTGAGAAGGAGATCAACTAGATTATATATATAGTAATCAATAAGAGGAAACAGATTTTCAAAACTGATTTTGCCAGATAATTTAGTCATTATTTTACCTTTTTTCTTTAACCATAAAATTATTATAGATGTACTTTATATTCAGGAAGCAAACCTGATAGTGTTGAGGACCCACTGTCTCCACTAGACCTGTTTCAGAGCAGTTTCCCTTTGAAATAGGAGTCTTCCAGAACTGAGCAGACATGCTGGGAAGTCCTGAAAGACATCACCTCATCCAACTTCATCCAGAAAGGAGCCAGTTCCCACCTCAGGCCTCTGGTGGCTGCAGAGCCTGTTGTTTTTGCCTTAAAGACATTCCATATTTCTGACTGCTTTGGTTTCATTTATTGCTTAGTTCTCCAGTTTAAGGAAAAGTAAACTATGGTAAGTAATCCATTGCTTTATCCTCAGCTAAAATATCCATGGAGAAAGGAGCAGCTGAAGGATTACTGGCAACTTCTGTTTCCTCTTTGCATTTGTGCTTTATCAGGTAGGGAGAATAATTCCCTTCTTTCCTAGGGAAGATAACTGCAGAAGAAGGTCCAGCAGCTGATCATTCTCACCCAGGATGTTCACAATAAGTTGGCATCTTGGAGATAATGCACTTGTTTTATGTTCTGCATGAAAACCCTATTCCTCAGGAAGTTTACCAAAGTTTTTCTCCAACTGGCTTCTCAAAACTGAAGACAGAAGAGAAAAGCTTATCTTTTCAATACTTAGATGTTTGTCTTAATCTCTAAAGAGAACAAAATAGCTTTTCACACTTTGTCTCAAGAATGAAAACTGAAAGAAGAGTCAAGAAATGTACATTTTGTGTCAGCATTGTGTAATCAGAAAAAGACATTTAATCTTTTCAACACAGGAAATTGATTTTTGCTTTGCACAGACAAAGCAAGTTTTCATTTCAGTGTGAGCTGTTCACAAGTCATTAGGGAACCCTTATTCCTCATTCATGTTTCAGCTAGTCTGCAGTGCATCCTGATGCCAGAGATAACCCAGCCTTAGGAAAGACCAAGGGAAGCTGCTTTGTCCTGACAGTGGACTGCAAGGGGTGCAAGAGCTCATTTGAGTACCACAGCTCACAGGATGCACTGCACTTGGTCAAATGGTAAAATGGTGCCAGATAATACCAGAGAAGACATTCTGGTTTGATTTTCCTGAGTGAAATTTCATACAGCTTATGCCTAGAGCCGTCAAAAATATACATTTTGATGTAACTATATTGGTTTTAAGGAAAAGATTGCTTCAATTAAATCTTTTCACCTTGTCCCCTGGAATCAGGCTCTGGACTATATTTGGAGATTGCACTACTGTATTTGGGAGAATTAGCAAGCTTGAATACTGTTTTTCTATTAGGGCATTTCCATTGTGGCATGTTTTCTGCACAATCAGAAATAGGGGACATTCTGAAAAAAGATAAAGCAGCTACACTTGCAATGATCTCTTTAATTGTATTTAAATAATATTTTGCCATTACCTTTATATTCTTTGTTCTTCCTTCTAACCAGACGCATTGACTGCAATATTCATTTAACATGTCACACATGTTAAATACTCTATACAATACATATGCAGTTCATAACAATAGTTCTAATAGTTCCAATTCTATCAGATGTATGCAACATAGCTCTAAAATCTCCATGTTGACTGTGAACTATGAATTGTTTTGAAAAGTCTTCAGTGATAATCCTCTGCTGGAGCTCCAGATACTGCTCCTCGGGAAAAATTCTCTTGCTTCAGCTTCAAGCATATTTAGGCAAACGTGAAAACTTCTAGAATTAATACTATAGGTAGCATTAGAAATTTCTGGATTTATGAAATTTAGGTGGATTACTGGTATTTTTAGCATCAGTAGAGTTCAGTACCCCATACCCACTGTATTTATGCTTGTATGTTTAAAAATTAATATCTTTTAGGAGTACCTTTATCATTATTGTTGCTGCAAATGATAGAACAAAATTGGCCAAGATATCAACATTTCTGTACGCCTTCTTACAAATGTGCTGTAGATCCACAGTTCTCAGAGACAGGCTCATATCTCACTTTGGGGTTTAGAGAGATCTCAGTGCTTTTACAGCCTTACATAAGAGACTTCAGGTACTGGATCATGACTCAGAAGCTCACCAAATACGGTTCTGTCCTCCAAGGTGTTCTATAGCTGCAGTCCTTGCTCATGGCACTTGCTACTATGTGAAGGCAGCATCACACAGTGTCCCTGGGACCTCTCTGGCACCAGAGAGGTGATAGGGCATGAGCATGGGAGAGGTGGGTGACATCACTGAGTGAGATTTGGCAGGACTGCTCCTACTATTCTTGCATTGTCGTTCTTACAACTGAGTAAAATGTTGTTGACAAGAATTATCGCTTTCTCTATGGAATCAAAATCTTTGGCTTCATCAGTGATTTTCTCAAATGTTTTCTGCTTTTTGTAGTTACTAATCTGCTGCTCAGCTTTGGTGAAGTGCCAAAGGTGACTAGAGAAAGCATCTGTTTCATAAACGTCTTTCACATCTGTAGTAGGTGCAGTCACTTCTCTGTGAATTTTTTCATTTCCCACATTTAATTTTATGAGAATAATTTATGAATAATTTAGCATTTTAATGAGATTACATAAGCTTTTCCTCCTTTTGCCTCTTTTTGCTTCTTTTCCTTAGGTCTCTGGCAAATGAAAGAAAAAGCCTTTTCGTGTTCAGCTCATCATGGTAAACCTCTTACCAACACCAACACTGCAAAAGCAATGGAAATACTGGTTGTGAAGAGAAAAATCTTTCAGAAAATATTGTGGTTTGACTTGCAAAGTGTGTGTCATCAGGCTGGTCTGTATCTTTGTGATCACCCACACCAAAGCTACTGAACAGAAGGGATGGTAGCTAGAAGGTGTAAGTTCTTTTGATGCTAAATACCTTCACAGGCACTGGAATTTTTGGGAATCTCGGGTTTGCTACTGACATGATGTTGCTTCCAAAGTATCACAGAATACTTCAGTTTGGAAAGTTCTCTGAAGAGCTGCTCTTAATCCCTTTTTCTTCCTACTGTATTGATACTGGGGCTTTCCCATATTTGCTCTGATGTGGTTGTGGGTAAGAAGGAATTCACCTCCATCTGCTGAAGGTTTTTGCTTTTGGCTATAGGCTTGGGGAAAATGTTTCTTACATTTCTATTCAACTCTTCCTGCCATCTGTATATTCCTTTTCCATGTTATCAGCTGTCTGTGCAGCCCATGACTTTTTCCCCCATGACTTCTAATTTTTGTCTCTAAGTTGTATAGGTACAAGTGGGGAAAAAAAAAATCTACTCCGAAGTCTTGGTCTCATTTCCAGCACAGATATTCATATATTTGAGATAAGCAATACTCAGCAAAAATACTCAAAACCAAAAGCAAATATAAACATATCTGCACAGTGGGTCTTGAGACACATTTGTCAGTGCTACTTTAACTTTTGTATTTCCTAATACCTAAACATACAGTTGTGCAAATTCAGCATTGATTTAGCTTAGTTTTTAGCTGACATTGGTTATACTTTGTTTGCTACTATTTGCATGATGGTCATCACGGACATGGAGCAAACAGACTCAGCTGGTCTTGGCTATCACCACGAGTAACCAGGGCATATAGATATATCCAACACAATCAGGCCAAGTAGTGCACTGATATTAGCAGGCAAGAGTTACTTTGTATCTGCTGATGAGGAGGAATGGCCTGAAATACATCTTATTCAGCAAAAATGCATTTTCATGCCAAGTTTCATTGTTAGTCTTGGTTTGCTTATAATGAGAGGGCTTGTGTGGTTTTGTTTTGACTTTATGCTTTCTACCTTCTTTATGAATTCTTAGAAACTCACCCTTATGGGAGATGGTGGCCATGGAGGTGCCTGGAGATGGCAAGCTAAAATAAACAGCTGTTTTTTTGGGGCCTCTGAAGGTTTCAATTTGCGAAAGATCGGGTGCTCAGTAGCTGTTTCTAAATCTAGCCATTTGTTGGAGATACTTATTTCTGCTCTAGTCAATTATTTCCAATGTACAGGGAGAAGGTCAGAGAAGCAAAGCTCTTTGGGTCTGTCCTGTTCTTCATATTTCTTCCACTGTTTAACAATGTTAGAAACCCAGACTATATCATAAACATTAACCAGACCAGGGACAGATAATCATTCCTGAGGAAGAGCCAATAATGTAGATATTGGCTGTGTTTCTTTTTTTCACAAATGCCAAGGGAATTTTGCTTAGGGGAAGGTCAGATACATGATAAAGAGGAAAGAGCCTTTGACAGGGTGAAATATTCGTGTTAAAACTCGTCTTCATCCAGATATGTTGTATTGGGTTGCCCAGAGCAACTTCTGAAGCTTTTGCTGAATCTGCTGAATAGTTTCTCCCCAAATACTTTTTAGATGAAAAACTAAAGCATTTAATTTTGACAGTTTCTGATCAGGAACAGTATTTTAAAAGCTTTTTAAGATGTTGTCTGACTCTACCTTTCCCAGCTCAGTAATGCACTGTTTTTCACCTGGGGTCAGACAAAACATGCTGATAGCATGGAGAAACTTGCAGCTCATTTACTGAGAAAATGAAAAGTGTTTTTCTGACAATGTTTTTCATCCAAAAGGCAAAATTGAAACTGGTTGTTAGAACTGCTCTAGAATGGTGTTTCATTTGCTCAGGAACAGATCTAGGGATGTGACCAGTGGGAATTTGGGAAGGGTGTTGAGAACTGTGTACAGGCACCAACTTGCCTCCAAGGGAAAAGGCTCTCATCCCATGCACACTCACTTCAGCAGCAGCTGAGTCCTGCTTTCTGAAAGTCCTGAATGCTATGAAAGTACAAGGAATAGATGATATAACTGACACATGGAAAATTCTATTTATCAATTGCAATTAAATATTATTAATAGTGTTGTTCTTATGAAACCTGTAGGAGTTTTGGAGTTTTTTCCCCTACTTTCTTCAGGTGTGTTTAAGGAGAACAATATTGTTGGATGTGAGAGAGCAGCTGATCCCAGGTGTGAGATGGGAATAAATCACCTCCATCAGTCAGAGGAGGCCCTATGTTTTTTGGAATTGGATAGTATAAGTACAGGAAGATGATCTAGCTAGGTGAAATGTGCAGTTATTTTCTAAATAAATTAAGATCACATTCAGAAAAAAACAGTGCAGAAAGAAGGCTGAGTTTCTGGTTAGGATCAAGAAGGGAAATTTTCAGTAAAATAGAAGTGGAAGAAACCCAACAAGAAACCAGAAATAGCCCGTAAGATGATGAACGGCAATGTGGAATCTTCAAGTGTCTAAAGCACGTAATTTATATCATTTTTTGCCCTTAGACATAAAACATAGCACTTTGTCACAGTTCCAACTCATCCCCAGGAATGACGAGCTTGTAGTTTTTCTTGCAGTTAGTGAGTTGTGAGCAAAGACAAAGGGAAGAACCAGTGGAACGGCAGCTCATGTAGTGCTGCCTTGACCTTATAGTAGAAGCATATTGGACCCCTTGTGCCCTCTCACCTGGAAATCCAATAGCCAAAGAAAATGAAAAGTGGCGAGGCACTTAGCATGGAGAGTACAGAGAGCAGCATGGATGTCTATTGCTGATGCTATTTAGCCATTCTGTTTTTGCTTGTGCATAAAACAAACCAGGAGGGGCAAAGATGGAGTTACAGGCAGTAACATTGTTTAGAGCGTGTCAGTGGATAGACATTTACAGTGGCTGCTGCACACCATTATTCCCTGTGCTACTGTATCAGTCAGTCCATGCTGCAGCCGGGAGAAGGATGAGGAGGAGTGATAAGCAGTGACTGGGAGATCCTTTCCACTGAAAGGAAATGGGCAAATCCAATTTTAGTAGGCCAAAAAGTGCAGAGAAAGGCTGAACACAGTGTGGGTGTTTTTTCTCCCCTTTTCCCTTCCACCCCTGCCCCCGCCCCCCTTAAAACAAGAGTGGTAGTGGTGGGCACAAGGGTTTCAGAATCAAAAGAACTGAGTTGATGCTCAGAGTGGCACTTGGCAGGGATGTTCTTCCTTGCCTTTGAAGTTTTTGTAATCTGAAATTATTAATAACAAGCATTTGGAATAAGGAAATAAACTGTCTCTTCAAATCTCTCTATTGCCTCTTAGGTCCCTGGCCTTCAGGATTTCCCCAGGAAGTCTTCTGGAGACCTGCACTAGAATCTGTTAGGAGGACCTCATTTCCTTTTCATTCCTGGTTCTGTCTAAGAGAAGACCTTTTTTCCTTGGTGAATTTCCTAATTCTTGAACTCACTTCCAGTCTTCCCTGGACGGTCAGTGCAACTGGCTTGGAGTCACAGGGCTGTCTGATACAAAACTTTCTTCCTCCCGGAGATGCCCATATTTGCTCATATGGACTCTATTCCCTACCAGAAATTCAAGATGTGAGGGATAATTGCTAAGTGTGACATTCTAGTACTATTTACAAGTATTGGGTATACCACAGAGTCACCCTTGTCACCTTGAACGCCATCAGGAATTTCCATGTGTTTGTTCCACCATGTTGTGACACCAATGGGGACTTCCTCTGTTCTTTCCTATTTTCTCTCTGTTCTGTAATATTTACGGGTCAGCTGTCCAGATCTTCCGTGTTTTGACCAGTCAGCACAACACTGCACATTTGAAAGAGCAGAAGCTTTAGGCAAAATTGATCATGGAGAGAAGGTCTCTGGGTCCAAATGCAGGTATTAATTCCTGCAGTAGAAGGTATGTGGAGTTGCAAAAAGTGGGAAGCTACTTAGAGATGATCAGCTGGCAACAGTAAAGGAAGCAGCTGTCGCTAGTGTCCCCATGCAACAATCCTAGAATCTCTTGAGACTTTTGTCTTGGCAGTATCCTGTATGTATCAAGAATTTATACACAGCTAAGTGTGCCATATGTTCTCAATTCTCTTCAGCTGGGGATCCCAAATTCATATGTTATAAGCATGAAAGAAATTGAGAGTTGAAAGTGAATGTTCATATGCAAAATTATTCCAGAATAGTGTAATTATTGCTTTTCTTCCTGAAGAGGATAGGGCTTTAGGATGGATACTTTTGAGTTAGACATAAGAGGGGAGACAGGAGATGTGGTCAGAAGATTGAGTTAGCTGGTGAGTCTGAACACAATGAGGAGGTATTAAGAACAACACTGTGTCCATTTATATGTGTGTTTAGGCAGACAGGCAGAGGGTGGCAGGAGTCACCTTAGAAACTTGAGCAAAATGTCTCAGGGGACAAAATGCTCTTCTCCCTTACCTGAGCTGCCCTTGCAGTGGCAGATGAAAAGGGTTACACGATCTCAGAGGTAGCAAAACATCTCTATCCTGTAAACATTTCCATCTCAGTTCTCTTTCACAATTCTGCTTTTTAAATTTATTCTCTGGGTAATCACAGATCTGATTTTTCAGTCTCAGAACTTTCCTGGAAGTTTCTAGAAACAGTATTAGCATCATTCAACATCTGGGAATTCTCCAGAAGCTTGTGAAGCAGTGATGTATCATCATCTACTGCTGTCATGGTCATGCAGTAGCTGGAGGAAATACTGAAAATGCCTAAGGATCTTTTGTTTCTCCAACTTTTGCGTAGCTGATTCCATATGGCCATTATGGACCCAGGAGAGCATTGCAAGGACCATGGATGCTCAAAGAAGAAACAAAAATTACCGTGTCACCTTTTTTTGCTGAGGCTTGATTTTAGAGTATAAAGCAAAGTTAGCATTCCTGGGAGTTGCTTGGGTTAAACCATGTTATCACATCATCCCCACCTTCATTTGAGGAATGCGGCTCTTTCTGTTCACTGTGGTGGTCAGATAGGGGCTGACTTGGGACTGCAGCATGGAGTGTGGTCAGCAGCACACCCTGAAAAGGACTATGCTCACTTTCTGCTGTGACTGTTTTCTTACTTGGATAATGTAAATAACATTGGCTATGAGAATCTTATTGGTCTATTTATCCTACCCTCCTTCTTTCCCCACTCTGCGCCCTCCTGTTCCTCTCCACCTCTGTCCTGGTTTGGACACTAGGGGGCATTATAAATGACAAGAGATTACAATAGACTCAACAACAACCAACAAAATTTATTTTAGAAACAACAAAACCCCAACAATAAAAATGCGAGGGACAGACTGTGCTCCTCCAGGCTGGCTGCTAGGCTGGTGGAGCAAGAGAGGAAGGAGGCTGGCCTGTGGAATGGCACTGAATTCCACTCTGGGGTTCCTGGAAGATAGAGAAGTGAAAAGAAACTTCGGAGGCCCAAAGGGGAGAGAAATACCACAGCTGGTGACCAGTGTGGTCTTCAGCCCTGCACTGCCTCTGCTGTCGGTTCAGCTGTGCTGCTGCCCAGGCTGTGGGAAAAGGCCAAGAGAGCAAAAGAGACACTAAGATGCTGCTTCAATGACAGCCAAGCCCAAAGAGACAGACAGGACTTCCGTGCTTGAGGTTTTATAGGGTGCCTGTTCTCGCATGATCTCGGGACACTCTCCTGGCGCAGGTTGCCTCCGGATTGGCTAATGGTGCTGGGCACCTCCCCTTCCCCAAGACTTCACCACAAGGCAATATGATGGTATTTCCCGCCAAAATGACTCATGGCTGCGGCCTGCCAAGGGTGGGGAGCCACCATCACCACATCCGTCAGTGCTGCGGGACACCCCAAGGGCCCTGGGGCCACTCCCGGAACTGGGTGCTATCCCTGGTCCACTCCACACAATGGCACCAGCCCTGGGCTGGCCTCGCCCCGCGTGGGCAGCCCCACCCGCTGCGAGGGCCACTGGCATCAGACGTGTGATACTGGCAGCTGTGCTCGCTGTCAGTGCAGCACGGAACCTCAGCACTGCTGGTCAAGCCTCGTTTTTCATGGCTGAGTGGGAAGAGATGGCTGCACCTGCCCCCGCTTGCCATGCTGCTGCCGCTGCTGCAGCAGAAGCAAGCCGTGCCTGCCACTTTGGGGCAGGCACCACTGCCGCACTGCAGAAAATCTGGCCTCGGGTGTCCCTGGTCAGCAGCGCAGGCTTGCCCCACTGGCCCGCAGCTGCTGCCGCTGCTCCATTGCCCTGCAGCACTGCAAGCCACTGGCGCGCACGGCAAGGGCCAATGGGACAGACAGGCACGGCTGCTGACTTCCCAAGCAGCAGAGCCGCAGACGTCCCCGGCCCAGTGCCGCACCTGCACTGGCAGAGCAAACCAGCAGGGGCTGCAGAAACCGTGGCCATCCTGCACACACCAGCAGGGGAGCCACACTCCTGCGGGGGGCTGCGGGAGACTGAGTGGAACGGCTCTGTGTTTGCAAGACACTAGAATATGTTTGCTCCTTCTTATAAAAGACAAAACACAGGTTTGAGAAGCAACTCCCCTCCCCCTGTCCCCAAAAACCCCTAAAACCCCTGAAAAGAAACACCCTCCTCGCCAACCCCTCCCCCCAGAAGAAACCCCTTGGAAAAGAGGACTCTGGGAAAAATAAGTTTTAAAAATGGGGGCCTATTTTACCCCATAACAACATCTCACATGCCTTCACAGAAAAGGTCCAGATCATCATTCTTCATGTTGGCACCAATCCTTTCAGGCGCTGTCCTCTGACCAACATAACAGCCGTTGGCATTCATATAAAGCTGCAGGTTTGCTTTAGAGTTTCCCAGTTCTGTCTCCAGGTTTTCTGCTATGAGACTCCTTGGTTCTATTTCATGCTATGAGGCCTCTGCTCTGATAGGCTCTTTGTGCTGAAGTATGTGGGAGCCATCATCTGTGTACCAAAGAAATAGATACCCTAGTTATCTACTAACAATGAGAACTAGTCCTTCCAAAAAATCTTTCAACTTTCTGTAATTTGTGCTCAGTGATCCATGTTTGACCTATTGCTCTTTCTTTAAAAGTTTCATTCAAAAATCAACTTCATGGTAGTGAAAACCTCACCTCATTTCTTAGCTGACTAAAGAAGAGCTTCTTTATGTAGGATAGATTGTCATTGACATATTAAGATGCATCAGCTGGGCATGAATTAATTAAAGTATTTAATGAGGTAATCTATAAGGCAGATAGCTAATGTGAGTTTAACGTCTCTAGCTAGTAAAATCTAATGGTATCCACAGCATTTTCTGAAGGACCGCACCACATTCATTTGATCTTCGCTGCTTTTTGCGTTATTTTTATATTGTTTGACCAAGCTCAGACAGTGAGCACACATTAAACAGTTAATACAGTAGCTATAGAGCAAGCAATGACAACATTGCTCTTCTGGGCATAGATGCCAGCACAAGAGAACAAAAATAACACTGAGTGCTCCTGGGTTCCAATAGCTCGGCTGTTTCTTGCTGTCTCATGTTCATGCCAGAAATGAAGAGTTTTGGGATTTTCACACAGCTTATCTTGCAAAAGGCTGGTAGGATATAGTCAATACTGTCCTTTTTCTGCTTTTCTGATTCAAAGTCTTCAGAGGAAAGCTAACAGCATCATGGCTCAAAATTCAGACATATCAAGTAAAGCTGTTTTCTTCACAAATCCCAACAAGTTATAGTGCTAGTTGCATGTGACAGATTCAACATTTCTTCTTGAGACATCTTTTCTAAATTGCATTTCATACTTGAAAAGTCAACCTCTCCTTTGAAGCTAAGTACCATTTTTATTCTCTTCCTCATTTCTGGTTACTAGAAAGAGATACTGTTTCAGATAGTTTTATTTCAAAATCTAGAGAAATATTAAGAGCAATTAAAATAATAATTACAAAGTTGAAGAGAAATATATTTTGTGGTACCTTGAAGAAACTTAATGACACACTCTAAACTGACCACAAATAGCAAATCATGCCTATTTTAATTTATTTACTGTCTGAGTGTGGAATACATTTTCCTAGTTTATGGGTTTAAGATTAATTAAGCCTTTAGACTAAAGTCAGCAATGTGGTGTCGTAACAAAGATACTCTTTGGTTATGATCAAATAGGAAGCCTTTAAGTGGTATATTGATAAATGAAGATGTCTAGTATCCTGAGTATTGCTAGAGTTATTTAGTCTGACTATGCCCACTCTAAAAATCCCTATTCCGTATATCACATAGGGTGCATGATGAAGAGTTCAAGGAAACAGCCCAGAGTTTGAAGAAAGCAAAGTTTAGTGAAAACCTTATGCACTTATGTGCAGGGCTTGGTAAAAACTCTCTGAGTCCAGCTTAGGAAGACCAGCCCAAAGGAACAGGCATGGTAGCTGTTAGATGGTACTTAATGGTTAAGAACACTGGGCATTGTAAAGATCTGTATACCAGCTACTTCAGTTAGAAGAACACAGAGTGGTTAATTATTAGTGATTTCAGTATGTGACTGGGAGACCTGAGTCCCTGTTCATGAACAATTCTGAATTCAGCTGCCTTAAAAATATGACCTAAATCATGCTCGAGTTAGTGCCTCCTTGCACACAGCCTTTTTGGTTTCCAAGTCTGACCACCATGTTAATACATTCACTGCTTTGATAACCTTTGTGTGTCCATGTCAATCCGGTTGGAGCCTGAGGTGGCATTACCACTTGGAGCCAGCAGCCAGGCTGTTGTGAAAACGCATAAATCAACAGAATGCAAGGGGCACACATTTCTTTTTTCCAGGGTTCAGGAATACATTTTTCCCCCTCAGACCCAAGGCTTTGACACTTTGAAGATTTCACTGGCTTTTCTTTGTTATTATAGCACTGGCAATTACTTCTCTTTTGTTTTCAAGCTCTTTGCAAACTCCAACCTTTTCTATCCTCTCCTATTTGGTATAAAGAGGTCAACTCCCATTTTTTATTAATCTTTTATGATAATTTCCATTTGTGCTGCCAGAAAAATACTTTATTTTTCACTCTCTATTCACTAACCTCTTTATTTTTCACTCCCTATTCACTAACCTATTTTAAGATAATCTCACTAATTAATCCTTTAAAGTGTCTCTTGAACAAAAACCCTCCAAACACTATTTCACAACTAAACTACTCCTTATAGTGTTGATGAAACTAAGGAGGCGGATTTATCATTTTCATATTAAAGTAGGAATTAGTGGGCTCTGTTCCAGCAAGAAGAAAGGAAAATGGTCTAATTTCAATTGAGGTATGATGGATCCTTCAGCATGACCACTCTGGGGAAAATGCTAAGAGAATGACCCATCCCACTCCTTCCCACCAATTATTCAAGAAATTTTTTTATCCCTTTGAGGGAATTGTAAACCTTATCTCACAGCTTATGGGAAGAAACGTGCTGGGAAGAAAAACTTCCATTCCATATATGCCATTCAAACTAGGGAAGGATCACTTCTCCTTTTCAGAGTAGACCTTTAGAGGCAAAATGGCTTTTTCCAAGGGGAGTGAGAAATGTGTTGCACGTATAGTATTGAATGAAAAGCAAAAGACCAGACTACACTTGTATTTTCAAGGCATTTGTTTCTGGCCTCTTCTGGCCTCAAGTATACGTAAACATAGAAACCAATAAAAAATTGTACTTCTACGATTTTTTTCTATTTTTTTTTAATAGCATATAATTCCGAAGGGCTTTCTATTCCACCTTTATTTTCATTTCTGTAAGATAAGCAAGAAAAGATTTACTGTGTCTGTGGGATTTCACCACCCAGGCAGGCAGCCACTCAATGCTTGTGAGGCTCACTATAGTATTTACTCTATTTGGCCTTCATTTGGTTTTTAACTGATATTTTGCCATGATCCTGCATCATTTTATAATGAAATTCTTTGTTCATGAGGCTTTAGAGAAACCGTGGAAAATTAAGCTAAAAGAAGCAAAAGAGGAATCATTAGGAAATATTCAATGAATCTCTGTTTAGATAGATTTGTTTTCTTTTTTTTTTTTTTTTTAACACAGAAATCTTATATCTGCAATGCATATTTACACTATAACTGGATGGCTGGGTTCACCAAGCAGTACTCATAATTACTGGTGCTCTGAAAGTTTTACTAGCTAATAATATTTCTGGTGAAAGGCATGGAAACTGATTTTCTTTAAGTATGCAGTTTTAGGAAAGCTAGTTTTCTAAATTGCTTTTCTAAGTTGCTTCTGTTATTTTGCTAAGGCCCTTGCATATGTTTCAGATCAGTTCCAGATCAAACTGCCTCATTTTTGGAAACCTGTAGAAATTAATAAACCCCTGTTTCCTTGGTGCAGCTGAGAATTCTTCCCCTGAATCCTTACAACATGTGGTTCAATGGCTTAGTCAGAGAGCTGGCTCATGTTTAGCTTATGTCTAATTTAGTTTCCTTCTGTAATAACAGAGGGAATATAAGAGATATGGATGCAGATGGGAAAGTGACAGGCGTTCAGAGTTTTATTTAAGATAGTTGGTTTGGGTTTTTTTTAGTTTAGAATTGTTGATACTGTCCAACTAATTTAAAAGTTATGAGAGGACTTTCACACAATTTACTTTCTACCTACAACCCTCCCAAACTACCAAAGAATCCTTTATACCAAACAGCTTGCAAGATGGAAAATTAGATTATTCAAAATTAATCCTGTCAGGGATCCCGCTTTCCCACTTTCTCATCCATATGCACATGTGGGCCTCAGTAGGGTTGTAGGTCGGGGAGCAGAGACACTGGAAAATCTGCATCTCAAACTTGACCTAATGCCATCTGCTGTTTTGAAGAGGGACCTGGTTCTTCCAGCTGAATTGCTTCATCAGGGTCAGCTTGACCACTTCTTGGACTTTCACAACACTTTTACAATACTTCAGCTATTTAAGTCATAAGGTGAATGTCCAGGCTTGCAGACTGTCCTTCACAGAACAGAATAGATAGTGCTCAGTTTTGGGCACTTCGTTCTTGAATGAGAGTTGAACAAATGGCAGTGTAAATAAACTGTATGTGAGTGAACTAACAGACTCTACAGAAATTTGGAGAGAATGGCTGTATTCCTAAATCAGACAGAAGCTGTGGATTTCTGTTTCCTTTTTTTCAATGCCATATTTAAATACTAAAATAAATCCTACCTGCAGTACAGGCAACCAATATGTATCTACAGCTCCAACTTACTTTCTCTCAACATGTAGGCATGCAAAATTTTGATGTAAATGTGATGTACTTGCCTAAAAGGCTCACAAATTTACAGATGAAGAAGTTTCATGGAAAACATTAACAGAGTGAGCAAGAGCTACAGTTTTAAAAGACTAAAAACCTGATGTGCCCCTTTGGTACGAGCTGTCAAGAAAATCCACATGATTGTACATATAATAACTATTGGCTAAGCCAGCAGTTTTCCTAAGGGCTCATGAGAAATTCTTTGCTTGAATTTTCAACCACCGAGGAGTGCCATGTGTTACTAGAAATAAAGCATACCAAGTAGGGTAGCAGAATCTAGTTCTCCAAGCAAGGAAGTCAAGTGCACTGGCTTTCTCCATGTCGTGGGGTGAAAACGAAAGTAAAACTGGTCTTTTTTCCTACCATGTGGGGTCTGACGGGGGGGACCCCCCGCCCGCATGGGCCGAGAGTGTGCCTGGTTTGAAGACTCGGGCGGCTCGGTGGTGCCCGCCGCGGTGGCGGGCGCAGCCGCCAGGCCTGCCGCGCTCCTCCTTCCTCCCTCGCTGCCCACCGGCACCGGCTGCTTGGCCTGTGCGCCCACCGCCCAGGCGAGCGCGGGCGGCACCGGCCAAGCAGCAGCAGCGTTGCTCAGCATGTGTGTTCCTCGGAACGGTGCCAGCCATGGGTCGGCGGGGTGAGCGGGGCGGCGCGCGCCGCCAGGAACCGCCGCTGGANGACTTCTTCCTCGGGGGTCATTTTTTTTTCCCTTGTGTTTTTTTTTTCTTTTCCCAGGGGGTGGGTGGACTGGCTATTATCTGCGGCTATTGCCTGGGTTTAAAGACCACATCTCTTCCATCAGCACTGAAATCCCTTCCTGGGGGCTAAAGGGAAGGGGAGGGGGGCTCACGGTTTCTAACTGTCTTGAGTGTTTTTCTTCAGAAAGCCGAGTGGAGGCTTGAGCTGCTGTGTTCAACCTCAGATCGGTTGCGGGCCTTCTCTAATTATCCCGGCGTCTCTTAGGGAGACCCAGAGAGAGACCAACACTATTCCAGAGCGTTCTCACCCCAACACGGGCCCTGGGAAGCTTAATTTGTCTGGTTTTTTGCACTTTATTGTTGAGTTTTCAGTGTGTGTGAAATAAACTGTGATATTTGTGTATTTTCTTTCTTTTTGGGTGTGTGTGTGACTTCTCTCGGACATCTTTTGTAAGAATCGCTAATTTTGTGGTAAAACCACGACACTTCACAATCTTACAGAATCCTTTAACATACATAGACCTGAGATCCCCGGATAGATTTCCTTCCTTGCAAGGCAGTTATAAAGGATTTATCTTAGTAAACTGGGAGTTACTGCAACCCTATAGAAATGAAGGACTTAAAGAGACCTAGAACAGAAAAACGTAAGTTGTTGCAGTACATTTTTAATATATGATTTTATGTTAGCCAAGGGCAAATCATAGTGGGTTTTTTTCAGACTCTTTCTGACTTGATGGCTATTTATGGTTATTATTTCAATAGGTGCATTTCAGACAAATCCAGAGAGTTCACAGTAACTTTGAAATGCAATATGTTACTTTTCAAATATGACAACTTGCTGCCTACAACATTCCCTATTACTTCTCAAGAACCTTAATTTTGCTGGATATGAGGTCAGACTGTTTGGAAATAAAAAACATAAGCACTGCTAAGATAATCTCCATCCCGTTATGTCTGACTGTAGGCAGGGCCAGGTCAGGCTCTGTGTGACTTCAGCAAAAGTACTGCTGCCTCTGAGCACTTCAGAAATGCCTGTTTTGTCAGCTAGGGCCTTTACACTAAAAGTAGCAGAGACAGATGAGGAGCGAAGGCACAGGACCTTGCTGTCAAAATCTGTGCAAAAAGGAGGCAAAATACTGCAAAGTTAATGCAGTCTAGTTTTACCCCTCATTGTGCTTACAGATTATGCCTGATATTCCAGTATGCTAGGGGTAGTTGCCACTGTTTCAGTAAACAAGAGAAATCATCAAGAATCAAAATCCATATCCTTGAGATTTAAGCTAGTTACCTGCAGGTACTGTGCTAGTGGAGGATGAGGTGAAGCTAGTTGTCCTCTGATAACACAGGGGCACAACACATGGGAAGTCCACTCCATGTGCTGGCTCCAAGTTTTCTGTCCTTTGGGTCAGTATGTCTTAAAGTGTGAGAAGCATCATGATGTTGAATTGTGTTCAAGAGTTCCTTGCCCTCTTTGGAGAGATTTTTCTCTCCAACCCCTCTACTTTCCATGCTGATTCTGAAAATGTGAAGACTCAGGAGTCTGCTGGTGTTATCTTGGCCCGGGGTGATTATTTTTCCTCTTGATATAATTTAATTTTCTGTCAGAGCTTATTCAGGGTATCTGCAGCTGGGCCACTATGTTGCTTTTGGTTTTATGGCAGGCTTTCCAAACATCTGTAAAGCTTTCACTTTTTTCTGTTAAATCGTCATGTTCTTGCTATACTCCCCCTAGCTCCACCATGGAGCTAACATTACTGAGCAAATCAGCTCAACACTCTTGTTTTCTTCCAACTCTTTAAGTCCCTTTCCAAAACCCATATAAATCTCCAAACAAGTCTCTGAACTTAACTGCTTATTTGAGAAATCACTGTTCTGCCTTTTTAAACTTTTTTTTTAGTGGTTATTCTTATTTGCAGTTGTAGGGAAGTTACAAAAGCATACGCTGGGAACTATCATCTCAGCTGAAATAGTTTTTCCACCCTCAAATGAAAAAATTAGTGGAAAAAAGTTAGTGCTTCTAACCCATTAGACACCAAGTGAACTTGCACTGTTTTCCTTAAGACAATCTCACAGTTCTGATAAGAAGATAATTAAGAATTTTTAGCGGGGTTTCTATTTCATGTATTTACTACTAAACAATAAAACTGTTCCCGGGTTTCATTTCCCAGAACTAGATAGGGGAGGAGGGAAGAAATGAGGCAATATGAACGGTTTCCTATTTACTCTTGTTCTTGCCTTCCCTCTAACATGTCCCAAGTAGTGCACAGTTAACTGCTCCCTTAAACTTCTCCACTTCGAAAGCAGGGAAGCAGTGACTGGGCAAGCTGTTATTAGTAGCTGTGAATGAAGAGACTTGTAGCTTGGCAGCCCTGTGCTGTGCAAAGCTGAAATCCTTGGCTTGGCTCCAACAGCAGACATTTGGCCCTTCCAGCACTACTGGAACAATTGATTTTATTTTCCTGAGAGTGAAAATGAGTTAGGCAGGTATAGCTGACTCAGATTTTCCGTGGAGCATTGCTGGCTTTCTTTCTTTAAAATCTGGAGACAGGGGAATGATTATACTGAAAATATTTTGCATTAAGCAAGTCTTTAGGTCTGTTTGAATAAGTTGGCTAGAAGTTGTGTTTTTTTGCCTGTAGGACTGGGAAAAGGTCTGTGCTTGCTCACATGAAAGACTCTATTATCTCTCATTGCAAATATGCACACTATGGTTTTCTTTCAACTATATGACCCATCAGGGCTCTCCCAAACCAAGCCACAAGGGCAGAAGCATTTAGCAACTCTGATCCAGCCTAGACAGAAGCCAAAGCCCTTCAGCAGTGTCAGGGAGCCCCAGAACCCATCAGGGGATTGTTTGATTGCTGCTCCTCCTAAGGAGCAGAGCAGAGCTGAGGCTGGAAACTCAGGAAGGAGGCAGTGCTGCTCAGCTCAGGCTGTGTTCAAAAAGTGCCTTCCAGCTCTTGATGCTGGGAGGACAATGTGAAGGGAGCCTATTCACACCTCCTGACAGTTCATTAGCACCATCAAAGTGTTGTACCCATCCATTAAATACCATTATCTATAGTGAACCTCAGATGAGGACTGAGTTTCTGTGTATCAGATGTCTGTGAAGAGGTACTGATTGAAGGATCTGCAGGGTGGCCTCTGTGAGGAGATGTTGGGGCTGTCCTGTGCTGGACATGGCCAGTTCCAGACATTTCTACATAGCTCCAACAGATCCGCCAGACAATACAGGCTGAGCCCCTCAGCCAAGACGGTGGCACCTATGGGAAAATATATTTGAGAAAAGAGAAAAAAAAATTGTGTGGCACCCATGAGAGGGAGGAGAAGAAAAGAAGTGAGAGAAGGAGCCCCAGACATTCAAGTCAATGAAGAAAGAAGGGGAGGAGGTGTTCCAGATGCTGGAGCAGAGATTCCCCTGCAGCCCCTGGAGAAGTCCCTGATGAGGCAGGATGTCCCTCTGCAGCCCATGGAGGGCTGTGGTGGAGGTCTTGATAGATTGTGCTCTGTAGGAAAGACCCATGTCAGAGCAGTTCATGAAGGACTGTTGCCTGTGGGAGGGACATCATCCTGTGGTAGGAGAAGGCTGAGATGAGGAAGGAGTGGCAGACATGAGGCATTGTAAGCTACCCCATACCTCCATGCCCCCATTCCTGTGCCACTCAGAGGAGGTAAAGGAAATAGAAGTGAAATTGAGCCTGGGCAGAAGGAAGGGCATTGAGAGGAAGGTGTCTTTAGTTATGTCTTTGTTTATTACTATCCATTTTAAATTTCTGATTAATTAATGTAACCTGCTGCAGGACAGTGCTCCATTCATATGGTGCTGCTGGTAACACTAGCTTCTGTCTACTTAGCACTTAGGAAGGTGTCCAAGACACTTTTCTGCATCTTGAACATCATTTTAATAGAGGGAAACATCTTGGAAGCACGCATCAGCCTGAGCTTGCTGAAGTGAGTGGAGGTCAACATGATTAGCTGGCATTTGGACAATGCAGATGTGAGCTCCAGCTGCTGTTACCAGTTTTTGGACCCAGAGGATGGGTTTTGCCATATCCAGATCCCTGCTATATCCAGATCTCATGCTTTACTGTGCATGCATAAGACCATTAAGAATGGTACTTTGTGCAATGAAGTGCTGCTTTTACTGACACAGAAGCTAAATTCTTACCCTGCCAGAAAAGTTTGGTGGCTTATTCTGGAACAATTAGTAAGGAATGCAGAAGGGAGCTGGTAGGAGGCATTGTCAAGCTGGAAGGAAAAAGTTTATTCTTTTCCGAGGAACATCCACCATCTAGGAGAGGAAAGGTTTAACAGGTATATATTTCTGTTTCCCTTCTTAGCCACTGAGCCCTGGAAGATGCAGGAGACTTCTTCTGGGATTCACAGTGGAATGGGAGCAAGGGAAATGATGTTTTTTCACATGAAAGGGAGAGATTTGTGGGTTGTGAGCTGAGGACAGGAAATCAGAGACACTGTGAATTTCTCAGCCAGCAGTGGGAAGCTGTATCTGCATACAAAACCCCTGACACCAGTGACAAGTGCGTGGAACATGTTTGTCTGTTGAAGATACCGTGGCTGGTCTATATGACCTGAGCCACTTTGTAAAAATGGCCTACTCATATTTGTAGCCAACCGTCGGTTTTCAAATAAAGAAAACCTTAACATAGTATTTATTTATTTGTTAATTGGGGATCAGATCATTTCTAGTCACATTTTGCAAAGAAATTTCTGAGATGCACACAAGCTTTCTTCTCTGCACTGGGGAGTACAAGTGCTCTGGCCTACTCTCCCTTCATGGCTGGGTTCACAATTTTCCCCAGGAAGAGAATGCTGTTGATGATTTTGTCAATAATAATTGTCAGAAAGGGCCTGTTGAAGGTGATATGAGGAGGAGCAGGAAATGGTAGAAGCAATGGTATAATTTCTAGCATGGTCACTGCAGCAGCCTCTGTGCCATTCTCTCTAACACCCACCATGGCCTTGTGAATTGCCTGCAAGGAAAGCAAAGATTATAATCTAGATACAGAAGACAGAGAAAAAGCTGGGGAAAAAATTGCTTACTTTAACACTGTGAGAAGGAATTTTTAAAAGAAATCACAGAAATAAATGTAGAAGTGGTATGAAAAAATATTAATGTTCAGCTTTTCCAAGACAAGACAAGTCTGCTCTGAGTTTCTTCAACACTGTTGGAGTTAAACTCAGCTACTTGAAAGACTGAGCAACACAGAGGACATTTATTGTTCTGTTGTTTCTCAGAGTAAAAGTTTGCCTTTAGTATTGAACACAGAAGAAGAAAGTTTAAATTTTACATCAATATCTGTGTATGCAAAAAAAATTCTTTTTGCAGACAGAATAGTGACAAGCTTTATAGATTGCTTTTCTGTAACTCAGTCCACTGATAAGACTTT
>VYZS01023566.1:5395-16139 GCA_013400695.1 Neodrepanis coruscans
GGAAGGTTTTGGAAGGGAAGGGAAAGGGAAGGGAAGGGAAGAACTCTCACCCCTAAGCTCACTATTTGTATTTAAGACATTAAACTGGCATATGGGAAATAGTAAAAAAATTGGGTTTTTTAACTTAATAAGAATAAATGTTCTGTACCATCACAATTCATAATGTATTTCTAATAATTACATTGAGAAATCAGGATTTTCTTCCACCTTTTTTTGTTCTTTTGTCACAGAATTTCATGCACTTTTGAAATAAAATGTGAGGCCATATGAGTGACTCAGTAAGCTCAGCATTACTTCTCAAAGGACAAAAAAAAAGAAAAAGTGGAAAAATCACTTTAATAACCAACCTCAGTCTGACAACCTACCTCATAATAACCATATTCCTACATAAACATTTTTTCTTCAACCAAATTATCCTATTTTCCCATCAGAGGCACATCTCCTTTTATCTATTTCTATTCCCATCTACTGTGTCTTACAATAATTATCCAAAGATGATAGATATCCGTGTAGCCACTGAGTGAGAACTCCTGCTTCCACTGAAGTCCTCATTCACATGTAGCCCTTTCAGATGCACTTCAGGATGGTAATGGACTAAAGAATATTATTTTTCACTCTATCCTTTGTTAAGTGTATTTCTTCAGGAATGCACTTTCTGTAGATAACTCATATAATTTTTTTTTCTCCAGTAAGAGAACCAATACTATTTTTTACTACTGTAAATGAGAAGTTGAAGAGATTTAAATTAATTTTACTGATTGTACTGTNCTGTCCTGTTCAATGTTTTAAGAATAAACAATTATTCTAAAGCATAACTGTGCTTAGCATTTCTGGACTATCATAATACTGCTAGGTACTCTGAAATGCAGCTGAATAGTGAACAGAAAAAAAAATACACCCTGTAAAAGCATGTGATACTAGGATAGTATTCATACATAGATGGATAAACACAAATCTGTAAGACAGTATTGATGACTCGCAAGGAGATCTATGTGCCTTCATTTTATAAGAGCACACTGCAAAATCTTATATGGGCTGGGAAAAACAAATAGTATGGCTGCCTCATTCAGACTGCTGCTGTCCTGCCCACTTCTCTCACAGAAACACCTCACTCATCTACTCCTCTCTCTCTTGCCACTTAGCTTGAGGCTCTACATATTCCAGAGTTAAATAGATGCTGCAGAAAGAAGGTACAAGTTCCCTACAATGAAATAATCAATAGCGATGTGAAGACTGTTTGAAGGCTGACAGCTATGGAATTGTGCCTGCCATTCACTCTCTCTTCCCATTTTTCTTGTTTAATACCAGTAGTGACAATAGCTCAGTTCTGCATAAGACAGCAAAAGATTTCAGCCTGCTTCTCTGGTTTGGAGACACTGCATTCCCGTATGCCAGTCTTTAACCAAATGAAAGGCTGTTCAGGTTCCCTGGAGACACTGAACAATATAAAGAAACTGCCCTCTAAAAATGAAGGAGCTCTTGTTTACTCTGTCCTTCAGGATGTAGTGTCTTAATGGACTCTGCCCCCTGCCAGGGAACTGTATGCATTTAACAGACTCTTAAGTTTCTGTAAGAAACAACATGCTGGTCAGACAATTTAGATCCAGCTAAACAGAGGTCTATACAACCTACAGAACCAGGATCTTGCCTTCAACTTTTCAAAGAACTACAATTAGCTATTTCTGCCTTTCCAGATATAGTTTCTAAAACATGTTTACTGTGGACCATAAGTTCATTTTTAAGATATTTTACCACTGGTTTTTGTATTACTTTCATAAATAAATTATGATGTGATATGAGGAAAGATACCATCGTACCTGTTTCCTAAAAGGAATACTTCTAAGAAATACATATAAACTTTATTAAAAAATTAAAACATAGGAAAATGTTCAGAAATTAAATACCGCAGTATATAGAATCAACTGAACATGTTTTCACAATTTTAAGTGAACATTAAAATAGTAGATGGTAAACACAAAAAAAATCTGTGAAAATTTGGGCTCTAGAACTATTGAAGTGGAAGCTGCATTTAGTCAGACCTTTAATTGATGTGAGGACTGACATATCTGGTGTTTTAGGTAGTGTGTAAGAATGTCTAGAAATTACAAGGAATATCTTCTGGGATAAGAAAGGGAAGGGTAGGTTTGGGCAGGGCAGGTTTGGGCAGGGCAGGCTTGGGCAGNCTTTAATAACCAACCTCAGTCTGACAACCTACCTCATAATAACCATATTCCTACATAAACATTTTTTCTTCAACCAAATTATCCTATTTTCCCATCAGAGGCACATCTCCTTTTATCTATTTCTATTCCCATCTACTGTGTCTTACAATAATTATCCAAAGATGATAGATATCCGTGTAGCCACTGAGTGAGAACTCCTGCTTCCACTGAAGTCCTCATTCACATGTAGCCCTTTCAGATGCACTTCAGGATGGTAATGGACTAAAGAATATTATTTTTCACTCTATCCTTTGTTAAGTGTATTTCTTCAGGAATGCACTTTCTGTAGATAACTCATATAATTTTTTTTTCTCCAGTAAGAGAACCAATACTATTTTTTACTACTGTAAATGAGAAGTTGAAGAGATTTAAATTAATTTTACTGATTGTACTGTTGACCATTAGAAAAATTCATTACCAGTTAATAAATACACATAGAACACATGGAAGCAGCACTACTATCAAATTCAGAAATGGCAGCACCAGAATGTAACCATAAACAGAACTCCAAGGCATTTCTGTCAACTATTTCTTACAAATCCAAGCAATTCCTACTCATTTAGTCATTTGTGGATGCTGCTTCTTTGTGGCAGAATGCCATGCAAAATGTACCTTTCACATTAAGGACCTAATCCTACGTTTGTATTGACATCTATGCAAACTCATGTTTATGAGTTTATCATCACACAGAAAAAAAATATATACACATGTGAAAAGACACAAAGTTTGCAGAAACTTCTCATTCAATCCTTACTGAGTTAACCTTTCTCTGACAAAGCCAGCTAGGCTGAAAATTTTCTTACATATACCCATTTAACAACAGTGTGTCTCTACTGACTTTAAATGGAAAGAGAATCAGGCCACTAGTTTCAGCAATAGTTATAAAGGTGTTAATTCAAACGTAGGGCTCCAAAACTGCACCTCAGGCTGCAACACACGCGTCTTACTCATGTCAATGGGAAATCTGTAGGAGATAGTGAGCAGTGAACAGAATAGCCATGTGTTGTGTCTCTTGGGACAAAAGAACACTCCTCACCTCTGCATTTCAAACTGAAATAACACTCTGCCTACTAAACTGTCCAAGCTAAATACAGTCATGCTTGCTGGGTTTGGTTTTTTCACTTTTGCTCAGTGTGGGTGGCATAGAGGGAAGAACACATGCCAAGAAAACATTTATCTTGAATTCCAACAGATCACTTATATAGCTTTGTTTTTGTAGAAAGTGACAGATTGTACATGGGTAGGAAAAGCAGAATGGAACAGAGACCTTTTGCAAGAAAAAATGTACTAGCAAGCAACTCTGCAAACACTATCAAATATTATAACCTAATGAAAAAACTAAAAACCACATGTGAGATATCACTTACCCTGTCCCATATATTAAAGAACACTTCAGTAAGGAAACAAAATGTAAATATAAAACTACCCTATTCAGTATGTTGTCAAAACAGGTATTACTGTGTTGCTCTCTAACCCATATTAAGTATGCTGATAATTACTGCATGTCATGTTTTGAAAACATAGAACACATTATGTTTTGTCTTTTTGATGAGCCGTAATTGCTAGTAAAGAGAATCCAACATACAAACAGATTATTTTGGCGAGAAATTTTAAAGTTCAGATACTCATTACTTCATCTTACATTTGAAATATTTACCAAGTGTTTATTCAGAAACTATTAAAAAATCACATGTGCTGGGATACATATGAGACATCAGTTGTCCCATCTTACAGTGATGCTGTATTTATGCATATCCTTGCCATTGCCTGCTGCCCAAAGGGGTAAAGACATTTTATATAGATGTGTACAGTCCATCATTTGGTCTTTCAGGATGCCAATAAACACGTGGATCTGTACAAGTGCAATTGTACTTGACTAACAATCAGAAACTGGCTACAACAGTTGCAAGATCATTATATTTTGGTTAACTAATATGAAAGAAAAAATGGGAAAAAAAAAGAAACTGACCAGTCAAAAATGAAACACCATTTTTTTTCTCCTGATAAAATGAATGCCTTCAACATGTCCCTCACTAGTTTGCCCAACCAGACGCCTGAGCAGGAGGTTGCTGAAAGGTACATTTTTAAATAGAGAAACATGATTTTTTTCTATTGTGATCAGATTTCATGTCTTAAGATTGTCTGTTAAGATTTGGTCATAACTGGCGTTATCTCTAACGATTTGAAAGGTCCTTCTGATCCTACAACAGATTTGGAAAGAAAGGTCTCAGTATAGTGCAATCCAGACTTTGGACCTCATCCCGAATTAAAAAAAACAGAACAAAACATAAAAAAACCAAAATAAAAAACCCCACACACTTAAACATTCCAGTAGTTTTACTTGTAAGAATAGTTCTGCATCCTCTATCCTAATTTTTTGGGCTTTTGACCAACTTTGCTCAATGAATCAGTCTAGAGAACTACACTCATTGGTAAAGTTGTTCATGTGCTTAAGTGCCTGCAGGATGAAGGCCTAAGCTGTGACTTCTTTCACAAGAAGAGATACTGAAGTGAGTTAAGAATTTGCAGGATTAGGCCCTAAAATAGTGAAGGAAAGAGAAATGGTAATGTGCATATAAAAATAGGTGCTACAATAAAATATTTTTTTATATTTCATCAATAAGTTATTTTCACTAACCAGTTATGGATCATATATCTCTGCACTCTTCAATGATTTGCCCACATCTACAGTGATCCTTTTAAAGATCATAATACATTTTTGAATTCAAAAGTCCAGAAAGTATACAAACACATCCTTAAAAAAAGGAAACCTTGTATTAAAGTCGGGTGTGCTAATCTCTCCATAAAAGCCATTTAGACTCACCCATGGCTAAAAGGGGAAAATGTGCGCTATACTCTTCAACTGGAAAGAAACATAAAATAAGAATGCCTGTAAAAAAACAATAGAAATATAGTAACAGTGACCGTGACTTTTGTACTTGTGACCTGAATATGACCTGACAAGAACTTCCTACCACCTTCCCTAAGCACACATGGACACCGGCACAAAGCCAGCATTGTGCCCATTTTACACAATAGGTGGTTTCTGACTTCCAAATACAGTAAAAAAAACAAAACTAACCCAAAAACAAACAAACAAACAAACAAAAGACCAAACCAAACTAAACCTCCCCCCCTCCCACAACTAAACTGAACAGCACACCCTTTCAGAATCATTCCCCGAGGCTGAAAAGTCCTGTGCCAAGGCACTTCACCCTACAATAAAATGAATTAAAGGGGGAAAAAAGGAGGGGGTCGAGGTGGGAGGTCAGCATTTACGTTTCTTTGTTTTGCGTGTAGTTGTTAAATACAAATACTCTAGAGAAGTTGCTGCTGAGACTGGCGAGGGGACGATGGGGCTGTTTCTCAGAACTGGCTGAATGTGGTCTGTTTTTCCAGCACTTCGAGGTAGTCCGGCTCTGCGTTTAGTTTTGCTTTTAGCTCCAGATACTCGTTCCTGTTGGGCTCTACATAGACAGTACTCGGGGGGCTGTAGAGCACCGTCTCTCGGAGCCTGCTGTCCCCCGGCCCCCGGTGCAAGTACTGGTGGGCACGCCTAAGGTCATAGTTGGGGGAGTAGGTGTAGCCGGCAGGGAGCTTGGGGTAGTCGGGGAGAGTGGAGCCGGGTGTGCCCAGCGTGGAGGAGGAGTGTTTGTCGGGCTCCAAAATGCCCCTGTAAAAGCGATCGGCGTCTTGCACCGGGGAGAGCAGCTCCTCCCGCGGCTCGATGGTGCTCACGCTGTACGCGGGGCTGCGACCGGGCGCATCCTCCCCGCCGGGAGCCGGTGGCGGGGAAGGCGGCGGGGGCTGCGGCGCGCCCCCCCCGGGTGGCACGGGGTGGCTGCTGTAGGTGACCTTGAGTTCGTGAAGGTCTTTGTAATCCTCGCCTGAGTTGCCCTCCCGGGAGCGGTAGATGGGGTTTTTGCACATGTGGCCCAAGGGGTGTGGGATGTACTCGTAGACGTGGCCGGCGGGGGTCTTCACCTTGGGCAGCGCCGCGCCGCCGCCCCCCCCGCCACCGCCGCGGAGGGGCGGGTGCTGCTGGAGGTGGGGGTGGTGGTGGTGGTGGCTGCCGCTGTAGACGCTGTACTGCATGTTGAAGGAGCTCACGTCGGAGTTGTTGGCACTGGCGTGGTCGCCCTGGCCCTTCTTGCGCCGCTTCATCACCAGGACGAAGAGCCCCGCCGCCACGAAGACGGACATGATGAAGACCAGCAGCAGGCTAAGGATCAGCACCGAGAGCGGCACCGAGGAGCCGCCGGCGCCGCCCGCGGGCCCGGAGCCGCCCGTCGCCGCCGTGCCGTTGAGGCGCACGGTGGAAGAGGAGGGGGTGGTCCTGGCCGGCAGCTGGCCCGGGGACGGCGTGGGTGTGGAGACAACGATATCCGAATAGTCGGGGCATAGCAGCTCCGCCCTGACGGCCCGCATGTCGCTCTGGGCGAACTTCTTAGGGGACTCGCAGATAACCTGGTCCACCAGGACACCGGTGTTAAGCTGCTCCAGCCACAGCTTCATGCCCACCACGTCGCAAGTGCAGTCCCAGGGATTCTCGTGCAAGTCGATCTGCAGCAAGGATTTCAGCTGGTCCAGCACCCCGCTCACTGGCAGGTGGGAGAAGTGATTGCTCCGCAGGCTCAGCCTGTAGAGAGACAGACCAGAAAAAATGTTCCCTGGCAAAGACCTCAGGAGATTGTTGTTCAAAAACAAGAGCTGAAGGTTGGGGACAGATTCAAAGGTGCCTGCCTCTATCTCCCGGATGACGTTGTACTGCAGGAAGAGGTACTGCAGGCTTTGCAGCCCATAGAACAGCTCTGGGCTCAACCGCTCAATCCGGTTCCCGTTTAGGTACAGCCTCCGCAAATTAGTTAAATCCCCAAAAGCCCGGTCCTGAATGACCGAGATCCGATTATTGCCCAGATGCAACAAATCCAGCCCGGTGGCATCCACAAAATCTGCCCTGCGTACCAGTGCAATGTAGTTTTCCGTCAGATACATCTTCTTAGGATTATAGGGTTTGGGCTGCAGTTCAGAAATACTCTCAATCTTCCTCTCCTGACAATTGACATTGAGGCCCAGGTCAGAAATCTGCAAGTTGCAAGTGCAGGCAGTAGGGCACTCCAAAGGCACCGGGGATTTGGTCTGGTAGGCAATGCTGGGGCCATAGTTGCTGTATCCCAGGTCTTTTGATGGCAGGCGGGAGGTGGGGCGCACTCTCGTCTTGTTGGGTTGGCGGGTCCCTTTGGGGGGCTTCAAGGGAGATTTGTAAACAGCTGAAGAAGAAGTGGCCACAGAGTTGACTGAGGCTGGGGTAGTGTGGAAATACCCTGTGGTGCTCAGTGGTGTCTGAGGTCTCATTTCATAATCAGAGATGAGCTTCCTGGGGCAAAGCTCCTGCTTGGAGACTTCATCCAAGTCTCGACCATGTAAGCGGAAAGGGGTCTCACAAACTACATCTCCCACGAGAGCAGAGTATGAGATGCTGTCCAGCCAATCCTTTAGAGCAATCAACTCACAAGAGCAATTCCAGGGGTTTTCCTCCAGCTGCAGCTCCACCACTTTATCCATGTGCTGCAAGAGGCCCACATAGGGCAACAGCTTCAGCCGGTTGCCCCTCAGGTCCAAGTGAGTTAAGGGCACAAAACGGAAAAGGTTGTTGGGCAAACTGGAGAGGAGATTATCATTGAGAATCAGCACCTGCAGCAAATGCAGTTTGCTGAAGGCATTGGGTTCAATGATACTAATATAATTATAATCGACCTGTAGGTATTCCAAACTCTCTAGCCCAAGGAAAGTGTCATCCCGTAAAAGTTCCAACTTATTATTGTTCAGATGTAGCCTCCTTAAACCTCTCAGGCCATGAAAGGCCCCGGTTTCGATGTCTTGTATGTCATTGCTCCCCAGATGCAAAATCGAAGCCCCCGTGTAATTGACAAACTGGTTTGGGTACAGCCTGTTCAAAAGATTCCCAGACAACAAGAGGTGGTAGACAGGGAACCTTGGTGGACTGATCTCAAAAAGGCTGATGATCCCTCTGTTTTCACAGCTCACTGTTAAGATGGTGTCCTTCTCCTCACAAGGACACGCATTATCACAGATTTCCCCATAATACTCGATGCTTTCTGCCCATGAAAGGACTAGTGATGTTAAAGCAAATGCGATCGTCTGCAGCATCCAGATATGCATTTTTTTGTTGAGGTCCTGTTCCAAAGTTACTGTAGAGCAGCAAGCATACATTTTATTTCCTGTAAGAATAAGGAGAAGAAAAAAAAGTAGCATAATAACACAGCCCTGTAAAATTTTAAATAGAAACAAAGTTTACCTCTGTCTTCAGTAGGGTAGAGAATAGATTGTTAATCAACCAAAAAAAAAAAAAACCAAAAAAACCAAATTCTTGTCACTTCTAATTCCCACACTTTCAAAAGCTGGATGACATTCATCGATTAAAGGGTTGATAGGCACCTCCTAGTGAGTCAAATGCCTGCGGTGTTTAAAACAGTGAGGTCACAGTAGGAATTGTTCTGGTTCTCTTTGTGTGGGGTGCATTTCAATGTTTCCTTGGATTTCTTTTTCACAACCAGCCCCATAAATATACATAAAATGGCTGTCAGTTCAGTTTCACATTTCTAATTTAAGAGAAAAGAAACACCATTTTATGAGGTTTCCCACATCCCCTATTACCCAACACCCCTTTCCCTTCAGAACCTCTCTAGTGAACAGCGCAGCAAGGTCTTCCCCTCCTTCTACCTTGATTTTTAAACCGTGATGGAAATACCATGGTAGGAATCCAAAGAAAAATGCTCAGTGCTGAAAACAGCAGTTTAATTCAACAGAGAGAATACTGACACATTCTCCCCATCGCACATTTCTTAAAAGTCTTTTATGTTTTTTTTTCTCCTAGCTACACATTTACAAAGCACACACCTACCCACAGACATGCACACACACACACACTCACACACACACACACACACACACACAGGCACCTCCATACGACTTTTGTGGAGGAATTCTCTTGTAATGAGATTAAATATGCTAACCTCATTCTTCAGTGTATGTAACAACTCTCTACAGAAATTTTGTATCTTTACACAAGCAAATAATTTTCTTTCTTGATCCCCTCCCAAATTATACACAATGTAACAGAGCTCATTTCGAACAGAAGTCTTCAGTTCCCTCTCTCTCTCACACACACAGACACACACTTAAAAGAAATGTTTTAACCACTCACCAAAAATTTGTGAAAAATGTATAACATGCAGATCATCTTCGGAGTCTCATCCATATCTGACATAGCGTTTATTCCCAATGTTCTGCAAAACTAGCCTGGTAGAAGTGGAGAGGTCTAAATAGGTCTCGTGAAAATATCTCATTGCCAACACTCCAAGCATCAGAGTTACTGATTATAAGCAGCGATGGCTGTCAGTACTCTTCATCCTTTAGGGGAGAAGACACCCAGGCTGATTAAAAGCCAAGGAGGGTGGAAGGGAAACCCTACCATTGACCTACGTCAGTAATTTAATGCCTGAATTTCACCTAGCTGGAAACAAATCCTTTCCTTTCTTTTTTGCAGTCTTTCTGACTCGTTTGTGGCTTTCTTCTACTAGTCTAAAAGCAATATGAATAGGAAAAATAAATGCATTTTGTGTGTCGGTAGGGGAAGACTAATAAATCATCAGGCTTAAATGCTGGTATCTTGGAGAAGGCTTGCATTTTCTATCGTCTACCTCAGAGCTCCAATCCTCAAGAAACTCTGGTTTGGAGAGAGGCATCCTAAAAAATGAGAAGTCTCAGTACTGCAAGACATCCCCTGTGGCATCAGGTTCAAGGCTGCAAATCTAGCACTTGCAGTAAAGGCAGTCATGCAGCAAGAAATGAGAAGTCTCGGTGAATCTCTAATTCTGACCAGACATCAACTGGATCGGAATTACTCAAAGCAAAAAGGCTTCACTGCATAAAGGCAGCAGAAATCTTACTCAAAGGCATGTGTCTGGCATATTCTTTCTCGGTTTGATCAGATCCAATCATCCATTAACAAACAGTTCTTCGTAGGAAAGAAAAATAAAGACGAGCCATTGAAAACCTGCCCGGTCAGTGTTAAAACTCCCAGGCATTTTACAACTTTAATTCAATTACTGTTAGCAAAGGAGGCTTGCTCCTTTCTCCCTTTCACAAAAAAAACCAAAACAAACAAAAAAAACCACCAAAACCAAAAAACCCAACCAAAAACCAAAAAAAAAAAAAAAAGGGCGGGGGGTTGGGATGGGAGGTAAAGAAAATAAAGTTGTAGCTGGCTATATGCGAGGTTGCAATCCCGCCCTGGAAACCCCTCTGTGATGACTGTGTGCTGCTGTTCGCCAGCTCCCTACAGAGGTTCAGATTGGGGGTTGGAGGGGGGGCGAGCGACGGGGAGGAGGGGAGAAGAGGAAAGGGGTTGCATCGGGATTTTTTTTTTTTTGCATGTGTGGTTGGTTGTTGTTTGGGTTTTTTTTGGTTGTTTTTGTTTTTGGTTTGTTTTTTTTTTT
>VYZS01023567.1:1996-18263 GCA_013400695.1 Neodrepanis coruscans
CAACTGGATGTGACACCATTTACCACTACTCTCTGAGGTCGGTTATCCAGCCAGTTCTTAACCCAGGACAGAGTAAACCTGTCTAAGCCACAAGCCACCAGTTTCACCAGGAGTTTACTATGGGTGACGGTATAAAAGGTTTTGCTAAAATCTAGGTACTCTACATCTACAGATTTTCCCCTTATCAATCAGACAATCCCTAATTGTGGGGAGTAGGATCTCCCGGGAGGAACAAAGCAGCATGAAAGTGGATTAGGGCTGCAAAGGAGCCCAGGAGAGATCTCTTCTATTTTTCTGTTTTTATGGTTTTACTTGATGCCATTTCCTGTGTGCTTCTGTTTTCCATCCATATATTTCCATGTATGGAAGGCTTACAGTTGCTTGCTGGAAATCACTTTGTTTTCTTTGTGTTCATCAGACTCCAAAGACTCACTTCTCTAATTGTGAGAATGTCCTCATGCTGTGAGATACTGAACAGCCAAATGCTGTATTGAGGTGAAGGAACAATTATAAATGTTAAGTTATGGATATAGTTTGTGGCAACTATCTACTTCAGCAACAGCACTGGAAGATAAACAGCCGGCACCTAAAGACTAAAGAAAGATGATTAATATACATGTATATGACAGGAAGATCCATGAAAGTACAAAGCAGCTCAATTTTATGAAAATAAAGATGCATTTCTTCTTTTATTAACCTAGATCAGAAAAATTATCATGCATTACATTAAGTAAGTTATACCAAAATTTGCCAGTCTGTTTGGAAGCGAGTTTAAACACAAGTCAGTATCAGGATATGATGTCTTTTAATGTATGTCAGCCTTTAGACTTAAAAACTATCTGCTATATAATGATTTATGTAGTTTAAAAGAAATTGCAACACTGAACATGAATGAAATACATAAAATTTTTTTTTCTGAATTTATTTAATAAAAAGCAATGCAAAGAGAAAAACAATGTGAATGATACACAGAAATAATATTTATTTCTAAAAAAGGAAAAAAATGAAATATCAGATTTTTGATTTGTATCCATTGTTTCTGATAAATATGGAAGCCCAGGGAAACAATGGACAAAATAAATGTTCAATGTCAGGTCCTAAGTATGGCACACTAAATCTGCAAACAGAGGTCACAGTCTCCATTTTTTTCCTAGGGTTATGTCTGTATGTGAGGAAGAAGTAAAGATCAAGCCCCATAAAATATGTCATTTATATGCCACTCTGTTATAGAACAGCAGGGACATCCTTAATGAGAAGTGCTGCTACAAGAATATTTCTGTGAGTTTGTTTCCAGGCCCAGTGTGCAAAAGAGTGGTATCCTCTGAGAATTAAATTGTAATAAAAATTGAGAGGGTTGGGAGGGTGGTGGCAGGGGAGGTTAAAAACAAAAAAAAGAACAAACATGGTACTTGAATTTTTCCCCTTCTACCAGTTCATCAGCCATTGCAACAGCTTGAGGTAAAGAATTTGCAAAACATACATGGAGAGCTTTTTGCTGCTTAGTTTTTTTTAATCTCTGAAGTCCAACGGTGATGATGAAGGTAGCTGTGACATTTGCAATTTTCCATGCACCAGCCCATTCCATTTTCTTCCCTGGTGCCACTTACATGGTACAGTAAGCCTCCAGCATTGACAATAATTATAGCCTGAATAAAATGAAGAAGGTAATATGAACAAAGCTCTGCTGTAATTGCCTTTTCATTATTTGCTAACAGTTAGTTATTCAGTCACAGGGAAAAAATTACACAGTAATTGGTTGACAATAGGAAACTAAAGCTAAATTCCAGAACTATGATATTTTTGTGTGTTGGTCTTTTAGACCTTTTATTCATATTTTGATTAAACAGCTAGAGCATTAAAGTGAAATATAAATATAGCCTTGGTTCAGATTCCATAACATTAGATTCCACCCCACACAATTTTCATTCAGTTTTGAATTTTAAGCTATCACATATGGCAGCCCTGTAAATGTTGTAGCCTATTGACTTTGAAATACAGATTTGCAACTCTCATTCACTTAGTTTAACAGTAGCAAAGAATCCCTTTCACCTTAATGCTTTAAAAAACTGCCCAGCATGACTGTGTGCAAACAATTTGGTAGTACAATTCTGCCTTATTTTAGATACTGCAATGGTGGAATGACAGTCTGAATGGATATTTTATTTCATTTGGGTTTTAAAAAACAAAAAGTCTTTAGCAACCAAGGTGATTTTGTAGATATGGGTATAAAAAGCAGTATGATCAACTCCTACACAATGAGCTAAGCAAGGGCACTCTCTCAATGACATATGCAGGATTTGTGACCCCACAATGTGAAACTTTTGCTGTTGGATATCAAGGATCCATGGGAAAATTTGCTTCTGATATTTGTTTTCCCAGTGTTTATGTTCATTATTTTTGGGGTTTATGTGAGCTTGAAATTGCAGCTGAAACACCTTTATTTCTTGTTTAATTAGTTTAAAATATGGGGGTTTAATTTCTACTGTTGCCCCAACTTGAAAAGGACTGTACGTTCTTCTGGAGTCAGTTTACCAGCCGAAAGTTCAGCATTCATTTAAATCTCACACTTATTTAATGCCACCACACATTCATCAGAAACCCAGGTATTACACATGATAATGCTAAGTGTGACAGGTCAAGTTCTACATTTTTTGTATTTATTTTAATATCTAAAATGGCTTTGTAGAAACTACTCTGGTTGGTGTAAAATGAGAAAGGTTGTAACTTAATGAAAAGTTTTAATTCCTAATTTTTTTTATTGCTGTACTTATGCTGTCACTTACAATGAGTTAGTCCCTTTATATGTGTGTTTGATGGCCTTTCAGTGACTGTTTTTCCCTTGTTTGTGATAAAGCCTTTAAAAGGGAGCAGAGACTTGGGGCTGGACTGATAACTGAATTTCAGTGTATTTACTTCATCAGACATTTAATTAGAACAGTGTTTTCCTATAAAGTGTAATTATTAGTGTTTCAGCAAGTAAATTTTTGCAAGTCTCAGGTCTAAACTACGATGTACTAATTTAGAGCTTCAGCTGGGTCAGAAACTACAGGAATTGTACCTTTTATTCTGGGGTAAAAAAGGTTGTGTACCTTTATAAAAACTCAAATTCCAGCAAGGTAATTGCTGGAGGGAAAAAAAGTCTTCAGAAGCTGGAACTAAAAAAAAGTAAGGTAAAGACACTTCATACAATGGAGTTGTTGAAGAGTTTGGTTCTTATCAAAGTTGGCTGCCTTTCAGCAGAACCTGGAGGATGGGCTGTGAGAGCCTGGCCAAGGGCAGTGCCCCCGCAGGGTGTGCTCTGCCATCAGCTTCACCAACTGCCTGGGAGCAGGGATATCGTTCTGACCAAAAACAAGCTTTGAAAGCTTGTTCCCGGGCTCTTCATGAATATAATCTGCAAGGCAAAGCCATGTCTTGTTATTCTGAGCCTGATCCAAATGGCAGTGAAATCAATGGAAATCTTCCTGCTGGGTTCAGCAAACTCTGGATGGGGCCCTCCAAAGTGAAGAGCCGAAGTGAAGTGCCAGCAATAAACAAACATACCCCATCAGCCCTGTTCTGATGTATATTTCGTATTTTGCCCTTACTTTTATTTCAAGTCCTAGATCTTTATTATAATCAGTCAGAGTCCTGGCTTTCAAGTTGTGAATGGGCATCATAATTATCTAATGCAACTACTCCAGAAATCAGATTAGTAATTAGCTGAACCAAACTGATTGGTGTGACTTCCTGAATGCATCTCTTTAATGTTGAACATTTGCTTTGTGCTTGAAGGATTTGTTTGTGTGTTTCTTGTGTGTGATGAGAGCTTTTCTGTAATTAGCTCCTGGGGGACAGCATATTCTAACAGTTAAAGAATAATTGCAGCCCTATGAAATGTGAAATGGCTTGGGCTGGCTTTTGTTGCAGCTTAATTGTATGCAACAAGTACAGGAGGCTTTTCATTTCACATCATGATAGTAAAGATGTAGCTTTCATAAATAAAGAAAGGAATTTTGTACAGTGGTAAATAGTCTCTAATGTGTTAATTTTGCAGAAAAAAACAAAACAAACAAAGCACATTTGAGAATTCTCAGTGTTATTGAAGTAGATGTTCATCATTGTTTCGTTAGCTTGTAGTTTCTATGTATGACTTTAATGAAAAGGAAGAAGGAAAAAAAATGAGTGTGGCAATAAAAGACAAATGACTTGGTGGTCAGTCTGGGGCAGCTTATTTTCCCTTTAAATAAAAATCTAAATGCTTTTTCCTATAAAATTTCATGGGAAAAGAAATTAGGTTTTTTGGCCAGCAGTTACAACAGTGTTCTGGGATAATTATTTCAATGGAAAAAGAAACTTAGTATTTAACGTATTTTCTTTGGAAAAATGGGAGGGTAAAAGTGTTTTTTATTTCCTTCAGTTCATACATGAACGTGTTCTTTCTTTGCCTGTGGAATATTGCTGTTCACTTCTCCAAATAATTACAGCTGTCCCTCTTACCTTGCTGTCTGCTTGAGATCACCAGTGCCACTTGCCTTACTGCTCAGCGTCTGTCAGAGAACTGATCTGGGGGTACCACACTGTGTGTAACAGGGAGCCCTTGTGTGCTTGCCCTTGCACGTAGCCTGAATTTGCTGATTGTTAGAGTGTCTTGTGCCTAGTGCCTACAGAGAGGATTGCTAGATGATACTCACAGGAGGGCATTTTGAATGAGGAAGGTTTTCCATCCAGTATTCAATTTATTAGCCTGTTGCACACATCCTTACCATTCTGCATGGTCAGAATGATGAGGATTAATTCAATATTTATTGATACCTAATTGATATTGTTCAATTACCAGCACTTTGTTCTATGATTGCAAGATGAATTATCCCTAGATTAAATATATCATTCATGAATATTTTTTCCCCTTAAAAGATGAAATTGTATAAGTTTGAGTTTAGGTTAATCATAAAAACTCGAGCCATCAAAACTCTTGAGCCATCCTTACCACAGACAGCATTGCTACAATATATCTATAATCACCATCCATTCCTGTGGCTAGTGGCATTAAGCATTTTTTTTTTTTTTTCAATATAGATGACAGTGATGCCGGAGTCTCCTTGTCATCTAGATCTGATAACTACAAGTCATTTTGATATGGTTCTGGGGTAATCTACAGTGTCAGACTCTCAGTGTCATCTTGTCACTACCACTTCTTTCCATAGCATCGCCATAGGCAATAGCTCTGCTGCTGCATATCCTTCAGGGGTTTCTCTGCAGATCTTATGAGAAGTTACCACAGGAGTTATGCGTCCCCGGTAATGAGAGGAGGGCAGAACTCTGTCCCCCACAGTGACCCTGCAATCAGTTCTCTGGCTGCGCTTGGTCATGGCTGAGGTTTGCTGTGATGCTTGGTGGGAAACAGGTCTGTGGGATGCTGCTGCTTTTCCTTTGGCAGTGCCTCAGGAATTTGATGTGCAAGTTCTCAGCTGCTGCATTCCTCTCACCCAGGGAAAGGGAGGATGTCCTACTCATGCTTTGCCTGTGCTTCCCTTGGGTGTTGAAGCAATTCTGATAAGAAACAAAGCATCTATTTGTCCAACCTTGTGAATTTACACTGCTCCCTGCAACACAACAAGACCTCAATATAGCTGTTGGATGACTGTCACTTTTGCCATGGAAAGTTCTTTGACAGAGAAAGTGAGTGCAGTGGGTGATCTAGTAATGAGACTGAAATTCTGCCTGTGCTAAAGGCTCTTAGGAAATGGCAGTGAAAAACCCTCTGAATATGTGCTTGCTCTGCACTGTGACCTTGTGTACTGCCACCTTCTGTACCTCGTATTATTCTTTGCAATGGCTGCCCAGAAGGGGTTCTAACAGTGCAGCTTTTGTCTGCATCTGACAAGAAGGAAGAGCTCAGAAAACAGGTTAATTCAATGAAGAAGTGATTTTTATTTAACCAGTATTTAAGCAACAGTATATAGATAATGTTTATTTAGTCTTTTGTGGGAATTTTGCATCTATTTGAAAACATTACCAGAATTATTTTTAAATAATTATCAGTATTTTCTAAGCTGAAGTCTAGTGTTCGGTGAACAGAAATGTTCAACTTCTTGAAAATGTTTTTACACAAACTCTGGAGAATGTTGCTATAAAAGTAGTTGAAAATGCTCTGGTGTTATCAAGTTTTAGATTGTGTTTAGGTTGCCAAAAGTAAACGGGAGAGATGATTGTCTTAAAGTACCTCTTTATGTGCTTCCTACTTGTTTCTCATCCTGAAGGATATGAATATTCACTCTTTTCCTTAGAGGACTAGGAAGAAAACACTCCAAAGGCAACCTAATTGTCTGGTTGTGCACTGGGCATTTGGGTGAAATTAATTTTTATTAAATAAAATTTACTATATTTTCTGGTGAACAATCATCTAGGCCAGTAGAGCTGTGTTTGTCTTGATTTGCTTGTGGAAAATTGATCCGAGACTGTACCTAATTCTTTAAAAAATACAGTTCTGCTTATAAAAGACTCTGATAATGTAATAGGTGATGTTTCATCAAACAATCTGTGGGAAGAATGAACTACAAACTAAAAGGGAATTTTTCTGCCATTAACTGGCTTTATGACAAAAGGTTATTGACTTGACAGCACTTAATTGCTTGTCATACTATTTTTTTTTCCTCTGAAACAGTGTGGTTTATTAGTTTCCATGGAGGAGGTAGTGGTGGGGCCGCAGTTCAAATGTGGTGGAACCCACTGAGCCCTTTGCCTCTGGTTTGGCTCTAAACCACTTATCTACTTCTCATCTGGACTCAAAAGAGACCATTTGGCAAGTGGCTTTTTAAGTGTCATGGAGTATTTTCATTGACTAAATGGTTGGAAAAGCATAGGATTTTCCCAGATCTCTAACCTCACACTCACATTTAAGTAAGTAGAGATTTGAGAGGATTCACTAGAGGCTTTTTGACTAGTAGAGAACAAAGATGCAAGTGTTAATTTTAACAAATAGAACAGTCTGAAAAATTCATATTTGATAGGTTAGTCCAAGTTTCTGTCTTACTGAGTTGCATTGGTATACAGGGACAGGGTAACTCAAGTGCTCAGTAATGCCACAAGATAGCAATCACTTCCAGCAGGTATGTAACAAGATGATGAATGAGATTTTTCCAAACTTTAATTTCTTCAATTAAACGATAATTTGGTAAAATAGCGTGTAGTTGTAGAAAGCAGATCAGCCCATAAACCATGTGTATTAATTTTCTTTCCATCTAGTTAAAAGCATATACAATTGTATCATTAGTATTAAATATTCTCTGACATGAAAATGAATACAGAATTTGGAATGTGTGCTCAAATTTCATCTGACACCCCAAAAAGTCATGACCATTAGAGTTCAAACTTGTAGAATAATGTCTAGAACTAATGTCATCTTTTAAAAGGCACATAAATGTAGCATGAATGTAAATATGACCAAGTGTCTGATAGTATAAGTAGCATAAACTGTTTATGAAGGTTTACCTATAGGAAAGCCTTTGTTGCTGTGTGGGTGGGTTTATAAGTGTGTTACTGAAGTCACTCAGGTAGGTACAGTGGGCTGAGAGCAGCTCGTTTAATGCCTTCCTCTAGAAAGAGTGGTTTTATTTGTCTTTTACTTAATCTTTCTAAACGGAGGGTCTTGGTTAACTGAAGTCAATAAGAGATTTACCATTGACTTCAATAGGTTTTAGGTCAGTTCTTTAAGTCTTTAATATTTGTTACATTTTGACATGAGTATATTTGCACTTGGAAAGTGGCAAGCAAACCTGGATTTTTTCCCCTTATGTCATGTAGTGCTTATTTTACCATGCACTTAATATATCCTAACAATTATTCCTTCCTGTGCATGGAGCATCCATATGATTTGTGTTTCTTTTCATTACTTAAAACTAATCTTTGTTTTCTCGGGCTTTTAGGTGGGACACTTACCTTAATCCTCTTATGTTTGAATGCCTTGAAGTGATGGCGCTTTGTATGATTTAGGATTTCAAGAGCCTGACTTAGAATCTTGAGGTCAGCTTGACCTTTTTTGTTGGGTGGTATTTTTTTTTTTTGCTTCCACAACTGTGAGTAATTCTCAGAACTTTTTCTAAATCTCCAGCTTCAGTTTGCTTTATTCTCTCCCCCCAAACACATGCACACACTTATTTTTGTTTTGGCCTTCTTATTTGCCTGTGATATAAGGTTGTTCAGCAAGTAAAAATATCCATCCTTTCTTAGCACTGTCTTATTTTGAATCATTATCTTTTTCCTTGCTAAGGACTAACATTTCACTGTGCTAAAAAAGGACATAATATTCTCATTTTGTAATTCCTTCATATTGGGTTACTGTGGTTTTGTTAGTTTATTGAATTGCTCCTGGCTGTGCATAAAACATTTTTTTCAATTGATCCTTTCAGAAAAAAAGAGTATTTTTCATCAAAAATTAAGAAAGGAGAGGGCATTGATCATTTACTAAATCAACTACATTATCATTCTTATGTGTGTGTTTGATTTGTACAACTTACTTGTTATGACCCCAGTTAAATTTTTATCTCTTTTGGCTGATAACCAAGTCTTAGGTTTTTATAATACCAGAATATAGTCAGCTAAGACAAATTGATTCAGACAGTTGTCACAGAAGTATTTAGTTAAAATTACTTCAAAAGTTTTACACTGCTTGACATTGCAGTACTGTCTTTGAAGTGTATACCCTGAAAAATATTTGTTATTAACAATTCCAGACAGGTGTTTCACCAAAGACATGTGAAGATGTGTAGAGGAGGAGATTAATATTTTGCAGTAGGTTTAGCCTCTGGAGGAAATATTTGTCTTACTCATTTGGAATTCCACTTGTCACTTCACCAAAAGCTTTGTTCACCGTCAGGGTTTGTTCTGAATGACTGAAATGAAACTGTATTTGGTCATAAGAATTAGCACAACATATGCTTGAGTGTTATTTAAATAGCTGCTGTGAGATAATTGTAAGGCAATCTTTTGCAGGCTGTGGTCCTGTTTTTGCGATACTTAAAGCAGGAGTACCTAACTGCAGTTAGAAAATACACCGGGATTAAAAACACTACAAGAACTGCAAGAAACAGCCTACATTAATGCTGCTGTGGGTGCAATCCATCCCACCTGCCAGGAGCTTTGGAGACTGGAAGGAATGGGGCAGGTGACATGACATCCAGCCTGGCTTCGAGGCGGGTCAGTGGCTGAGGACATCCTCTGCAGCTGCTGCTCTGGGCAGGGGTGAGGGGTGGTGGCTGATGGGGGGCTTGCTGTGCTGGGGAACAAGCCTGTGTGATGTAAAGCAGTGAGATTCAGAGCCCTTAAAGGCTGTAGGGCTGTGCTAGGTGAGGGGAAAGAAGGAACTAGTCATGGGGGTCATGGTGCTCCATGTTTGCAACTGGAGAGAGGAATAAACCTGTGTACTGCTTGTCTGCACTGCTGGACCTGTTGTAGAGCGGTGAGCTGAGGACTAACCTGACTGCGTTCCTGCTAAGCTTAGATAAGTGCTTAAGGACACAACTGAATCACAGCCTTGCCTGATAATTTTTGTGATTACAAGCAAGGAAATTATTTAGAATACTAGAAGGCACATAATGAAATAAACCTATTTTTATTTGAACACCAAATATAAGTTATTCTGGTGAGGTAGTATCCTACAAATTGCTGCATGCTTTTAGTAGGTCAAATTAAAAATTAATTGAGCATGAGTTACTGGTCATAAAGGTGTGACAGGTTTTTAATTTTTTGGTGGGGTATTCTACTACCTGCTCAAAATGTGAAATTTCGGTGTAGATATGTTAGGCATCTGGGAACACTGCCCACTGATGCTGCATTTTTCTGTGATGGAAAGTATAGAGCTCACAAAGAGCTGCTGGGATCAAGAGAAGCAAGGGTTTATATTTTTCTTTTGAACAACATTATGTAACATTTCGGTGTGTTTATTTCTGTTGTGCCTTGTGAGGATGGGGTGCAGCGAGTGTCCTCAGACTCCCATCGGTGAGCAGTCCTCACCCTCCCCTTCCACGACAGGCTTTGTGCTGGGTGAAGAGCCTGCTCCTGTGTGTGGGGACAAGGTGTGGCTGATGCGTCCCAGATAAACCCTCACACAAAAAAAGCACTGTGTCGCTGAATAGGATTCCAGTGTAGCTCTTTAATTTCATCTCTTGGAAATGTTTCTCCTCTTTCATCCAACTGCCTTTATCTTAACTTCTGATCTGAGGAAAGCAGCAGCCTTTCAAATTGAACAAACCGTGTTTCAAATAGGCTCTTCTGCTTGTGACAAGATGTACCTCATTTTCTCTGCAAGCCCTCAGCAAGGTCACACCTTTTTAATTTATTTTCTGTAAGAAAAATCCAGTTGCATGATAGAACAAGGCCAGATCTAGCTAGAGGTCATTTTTTGAACTAGTCATAAAGAAGAATAGGATTAGAACCATTTAATATCCCAGAACTTAGCTGGCATAGTTCTATTAAAATGTAGGCTTTGTATTTACAAAGCAGCACAAATAGCTGCTTAAAGTTGTGTCCAATTCGATTATAGTAAGGAGAATATTTTAGATATTTTTTGCCTTTTTACTATGAGAGTGACCTTTCTTTTCCTTTCTTCCTTTATTCATTTTTTTTTCTTTCCCCCTTTGGTAACTCCTAGATGTAAATCCCTAGTACAACCAGATGGCGTCATAACTTCTATCATGTTTTTGTATTTCTGAAATGAAATAATTCTCTGTTTCTTCTGGAAATAACCACATTTCCAGTGGAAAAAAAACAAAACAAAAAAAAAAAAACACCCAAACATTAAAATTATGTATTAGTACAAGATTACCACGTTTATTAGATTTTGTTTTTCATTCATTCAGCAGTAAGAAAATACTGATCTAAATGCCTTCTGTATGTTGTCCTAGAAATTGAGATATGTTTCTGAAAGATATCGCTTTTCAGTCTCATCCTTGGACACATTACTTATTCAACTGAAGAGCAAATATTTATCAGTAGGGTAGTGCATTTTTAACCAAAATTTTATGTCCATTTTCTCTTAGATTGCTCACTTTTCCTGGAGAGTTGTTTCCCATAAGCCTATCTGTTTTCTTCCATATTTTAAATACCAGCTGTTGATTTGTACCATCAGCTTTACACACACTGGCATTGTTTCAACAAGTGGCATATGGAAGAGAGAGATGTTTTACTGGAAGAGGTGCTGGAGACCCTTGCAGTGGTGATAGGCAGAACTAAGGTCTCTCCCAGGTCTGGGTACGGAAATGTCATGGGGCTGTTGAGGGCTCTCCAAGTGCCCTCCCTGTTCAGGTTTTCTTCTCGTCAAGTCCATTATGTCAAAGGCCTATCTAAACTTCTTCGTTTTACATCAGGGGTGTAACAGACCGTAACATCTCCTCCTAAGTGCTTCCAATCCGTTTGACTGACGTGTATGCTCACTATATGTCTGTGTGCTCAAAGTTTTGATGAAAAATATTGAAAAAGGCTATGCGTACATGTGAAGTAGCTGGTTTTCTGAGAGGCTTTTTTTTTTAAATATAATTGATAATGTCACAATTGCGCTATGACCTAGTGCAGCTCAGTCATTCATTCTGTATATGTGTTGAAGGATACATGCACCACATTTAAATGCTGTGCAAGAGGGTGACCTGAATGCTCTGAAACTGAGGTAGGGATCAAAGACATTCTTGAGCTCTGACAATACCGTGCTGTGTGACGATGATTAACTTGTGTATCACTGTGCAGCTCTACCTTACTAAATGCTTCTTATATGTGTAAAATAATAGTGCTGATTGACATCACCGCATGTGCTGAGGGTTATTTATTAATAGCTACTGGCATTTTTGACCACTCAATAGGTATCATTATTTTCAGTTGAATATAACTCACATTTTGATTTGTTTGACTAAATTTACACTTACATGGAAACTACTTGGAGAAATTACTATAGTCCCACAGTAATTTATAAGCATTCAGTAATACTTCAGGGCAAATGGAAGCTTTTTCTAATGAAATTTATATCTTAAAATAGCATAGAGAATTTTTGAATACTGGAATAACACCAAGAGTGTGTGTTGAAATAACAAGCCCTCAAATATCAAAGGAATATGGAAAAGGAGATATAATATTGCTCTTTTTCACTTTCAAAATTAAAATGATATAGGGTATGTCTTCATGTTTTCCTACAGTTCTATGCTTAACAGAACACAATCAAGGACAAATGTGCTTTTCAGAGTTAAATCTTCCACATGTGAGAAATTAGGCTTAAAATAAAGCTGTGGTCAAAATATCAACTAAGCAGAAAGAGTTTCATCTTTCTTTGTGAGGCTAGGTTTTGTATTTTTAGTCCAATTTGATAAGATTACTAATAAAATCTGTGGTCATCTTCCTTCTGGATAGCCTAAGTAGGTCCCACTGCCAGGGCAAAGCGTGGTGGGTGCAGGAATGCTGGTGTGACTGGGCTCACATGCGCAGCCCAGCTGATTGAAATGAAGAGATTCACCTCTGAGGCTGAATAAGTAAAATTACAGCTGCACAAAAACCTTTGCAGAATCTGAGCCTTGGTCTGGTATGGCAGAGAGGAAATAACTACGTGATTCCATCATTCTGCTTCAGAGCTTCAATTAAGAGCGTAATAACACCAAAGTTAAGAGATGTTTGAAAAATGAAAATTTAAAGTGCTGCCTCTGAAATATCTTTGCACTTCTATTTACAACAAGAATATGTTTTTATTCACTGTCTTCACTGCTTGAGCTTCTCACACAATGCACTTGTCATCCCATGTCCTAGGTCTTTTTGCTAATCTGAAAGTCAAGTTGTCTGCACAGGTGTTATTAAAGACAGATGATATATGGTTCACTCTTTTTATTATCTCTTGCACTGAGACAAGATCATCTGTTGTCTTTAAACTACCTGTGTTTGTTAAGAAAATGTCTTCTATAAATTACTGTATGGAGAAAAAGAGAACATTCTTGCTGTGTGCAGAATAATCCTTCTTGTTAACATAGCTGCTACTAAAATATGTTCAGAGGATCTTGAAAATATGAACTCTGGTCAAAGCTACCTACAATGTGTTGGATGGTGTATATGCTTCTTGTTTTGTCCTTTAAAAAAAAAAAAAAATCATTTTAATGAAAAGCCCTTACAGAGTATGGAAAAAAGACTTAATAAGTATGATTTAATTGGTTTGTTGAAACTGTTTCTCAGTATCAGTATACAGCTAGTGAAACTACTACACATTTCTCTTAGTTAATAAAACCTGTGACATATTTATGATAGAAGTAACAGTTGCACAGAGAAAGGGTGGTATTAGGGATTCCTAATGGCCTCTTTAAAACAGAAGTGTCTTACTTGGAAAATTTTGATTTTTTTAATCAGAAACTCTTCTTCCCTTAAACAGTGCTATTTCAAACTGCAAAAGGTAGAATGATTTGTACAAGCTGTTCTGTATTATTTGGGTAGACTATGAAAAAAACATGAAAGCCTAAGAAAGATCAAAAGTTTGTTTATATCACTGGCTTATTTCTAGTGAAAAATCCTTTGACAGATCTCTGTCAACAAGAAATTACTTTAGCCAAACTTATCCCCAATTCAACAATACTTTATATATTATAGTTGAAGTAACTATTGATGTATTTCATGATTTATTCCTGTTTCCTGGTAATGCAATGTTTTTATATTGTATTAATTGGTACTTGAATATTTGTTAATAAAGCCTCTATGGGAATATGAGGAACTTCTTCCTACAGAAACATCAACATTTTCCAACTTGATTCAGGTCAAGGCAGCTGAAGAAAGTACTAACATTTACTATATGTGCAGGTATAAACAACTTTTCGTATAGGTAGAAATAAAAGCAATAGTAAAACAGAAACTAGAAATGAATAGTAGTATTTATCTTGCCTAATATTATGTACCTTAAAATTTAGTATATAAGCAATGACACAAAGTTTTCCTTTACAGTCAAACAATAAGCAGACTTACTTCCATGGGGCAAAATACCTCTTTCCAGGTGTCTAAAACACATTTTAGCTCAATTTTACAGGTGCCTGTCTTTATTGACTAGGCTGTCCAAGGGACCAGTAAGGCTAGATGCTTAAATTTTAGATGACTAACAAGTGAGATTAATCCTATTTGTAACTCATGATATAATAATGACAACAGTTAGACTGATTAATTGTTATTTGTTAGTTATGACAATCTGTGAAAAGCAGAAATAAAAGTCAGGGAAACTGTTCTGCAAAAAAAAAGGTAGAAATAAGAGCAGAGGTTTGAAAACTTTGTAATTATATAGATAAAAATAGGTTTTGAAAGGGAAAAAAAATTCAAAAAAACATTGAACACAAACAGAGGTAAGTTATTGTGTGCTCATATTTGTGTCCAACTTTAAATTTGCCAAATTTGCAATGAGAGAGATTAATGCTTTTGAAACCTATAGGAAAATTGCTTTAGGATCTCATTGTACCATCCAAAGGCAATGTCTTAGGCTAATGTAAGATGGCACAGTTCATTAGGCTGTGCTAATTTTACCCTCAGAACATCTGTGGATTTCTGTTGGAAGTGGGATACTGTGCTCTGAGACACCTGTGTTGAGCACAGAGCAGGATGAGGAACGTTTCCTGCTGCCTTCCAAGCCCCGTGGAAGATTGCATGTAGGTTAACAGGTGAGTCTGAAGAAATCTGTGTTATAAATATTGCTTAGCATAATTTAGGTTTTATGGACCTTTTCTTAATAAGGAAGTTTAAGGTGGATAGAGCCAATGAAGCACTAGTATATGAAGTCAAACAGTGCCACAACTCCTAAAATATACTAGTTGCAGGCATTAGAACGATACCGAGTGATTAAACTTTCAGAGCTAGCTAATGCTATTGCCTTGAGAATCTGGGCAGTCTTCATTACTGTCCCTTAGGTGCATGGGTTTGAGATAGGATCCAAATGAGACCTTGATTTCTAATCAATACCAGGTCATAGGAACAACATCACAGATTGATACTGCATATCCGAAGGGTATTGCCTGTCTTGCATTCGGGATGTACATGGTGGGTATTAGTTTCTCCAATCACAGATACAAAATTTCTAAAAAATCAAGACAATGAATTATTTAATTTCCTTGTTGCAGCCTGTGTTACAATGTATCAAAATATGTTTCTGTATGCCTCTACTCCCCCTCATACAAAATAATAGAATCTATGTCGACTTCCCACAGGAACTGTTCCTGCTCATCATGATGCTTTCAACTGATCAAAAGGAAAAACTATTGTGGCTCTTAAGATAGTGTGGGAAATTCAGTAGTTATCATTTTTGTGAGGGTGGGGATTGGAAAATGTAGAAATACCCTGTAGTATTTCATCAATGTTTTATATAGTAACATATATCACAAGAAAGTTTTATTTACTTAGGCAATTAAGAAGCAAACCTTCCTGTTCTGTATTTGGCATTCTGTCCTAGAACCAAGTGCCCATAGCAAGTTATGGTTTGTTTTAAAATACAAAATGTAAATTGGAAGAGAGTGCAGCACACACCTGCTCATTTCCAATCAGATAGGCAAGCAGTATGCAAAATGCAAACGGCAAGCAGCTGTAGCAAAGAAAAAACCAGATCAGGACATTCTCTACTTCCATACAGAGAAGGAACTAAAGGAAATAGAGGAAAGGCACAAAAGACCTTATATTTCATTCTTTTCCACATGAAAGACACCCTTCTTAGTAAATGGTGGCAAAAAATAACCATAGTAAAACTGAGTCTTGGAGTCTGTGTCTCTCTTCTCAGAGGCAGAGAAGGTTCACCAGTTTTAGGATCCTGTTCCATTTGCTCCTGCTTGTGACAAGATCTTTTTTTCAGACAGTGTGAAGGGTTGATACTTTTTGATAATTACATTGTACAGAAAGACTATTTATTTGATTTTGAGACATTGTGATTATTGTATTTTGGCAGTGGTCCAGTCTTTTCATGCAGCTTCAGAAGCAGTGAAATTAAAGCTCCAAATGATCTATTTGTTATTAATGGAGAGACTCCGCTTCTCCATACCTTTCTTTGGAATGGTTTCTCTGCCATACTGTGCACCGTTGGTGAATACTAAGCTCCAGTTGATGTTTATTTAGTGAGTGCAAAGAAAAGTTTATGTTCATCATTAATTCCAGGTAATTATTGCTATTAGCTCATTTCATGTGTTCTGCAGGCAGCAGTTATGCTAACAGATAGACAAAGCCATTCATAGAAACAATTACTTGCCTTCCTTACAAAATTAAGAAGGTTTGTCCTCCAATTCTGATCTAGTCTATTGTTTTATGCAAC
>VYZS01023578.1:344-19814 GCA_013400695.1 Neodrepanis coruscans
GAGGGTTAGAAAAAGAGAGCATTGTTTATGGAACATGAAAAGCTCCAGCGACACAATATATGGAATTTGGAGGGAAACAGGCCCTCCTTTCTTTCTGTACAATTCAAATAATTCCAATGGCAGACTGGATATTCCCCAAAACGAGTTAGAAAAGCACAGGGCTGTCAAAGCAATTTAGGAAGGGAAAGTTGAAGTAAACATGGTGACTTTTTTTAAGCCTTAATGCTTGGAAGACCTGAATGTTACCTTGCATAGTGCATGCTTTCCATAGAATAGAAAGAAGTAGTAGCTGGACACACAGCCTTGTGCAAGGAGACTGCATGGGCATTTAAGGAAAATGAGTGGAAGTATCCCTAGAAACAATCTCAGCTCAAGCCTGATACTCAACAAGCACACCTAACTAATCCTTTCTAGGTGGTTTTAGATTCTAATTAAGGCCAAAAAACCCTTGTGAAGTCCCACTACTGACCTGGAGTCAATTCCCCTGAATTTGAGAGGCTCTTTGGACCTTCTGACTCATTTCANAGGAAAGGTAACACAAATGACAAATAGTTCTTTACTATTTCCACTTCCCTACCTGTCCTTTTGATTTATATGTATATACATACAAATATATTTATATGTATATATAATTGTGATTTGATTATGATATGATATAATCTTGAATAATTGGATCTAAACACATAAGACTTATGAAATCACAAGGCCTCTATTCAGCTGAGTCTAGAGAAATTACATCAACTAAAACTGCTTGGTTATATAATTTATTCCTCTAAGGGTTTCTGTTCTTTAAAATCTTTAAAATACCATTTTCATGGAAGAATTTGTATCAAACACAAGGAAAGCCACATACTTTGCCAGTTCAGGGAGACAGAGGATTTGAGGTCTTGCTCACTTACCATTAGAAAGACTTACTGCCTGGTAAGCAATCTCAACAGGACTCACTTGTTTAAATTATCTACATTAATGGATGACCTGAAACCTAAAGAAGTCAGTCTGGCTTTCTCTTGCATAAAGCTTACTGTCTGATTCACTCTGGACTTGTGTGCTTGAAGAGAATGGGACTTGCTTTTTTGCTTTCCTGACACTGATTGAGAAGCTAAGAATCCCAGCAAAAAACTGCATCCATGTAGTCTGAGCTGCCTGCTTTACTTCTACAGAATGGGAGTGTAAACCAGAGTCAGGGAATCTAGGAACTAACCAACAATTTTTTTATCTTGAAATAGAAAATTTCCTTCGATAGTTTTAATTATACTCAGGCAGACAACATGTTGCTGTTGGGTTTGGGGGGTAATTCCACTTTAGAACAGACTTTCTTAATTGTTTCCATCAGAGGAGAACTTGAAAATATTTCTAGCTTTTAATTAGCAGGTTGGCAGCTCCCCTCACAGCTCTTCCACAAATGACTTTGAATGTTGAGGCTTAGTATAAATCAATTTGACACGACCATGATCTGCTCTGTAAGAGCTCCTGACAGCCACGAGGTGTCTCTATGAACTGCCCCAGAAAGGGTGAGAGTTGTGGTTAACAAGCAAGACAAAACTGAAACTCAATCTCTGCAAGAAGCCTGTTTGTTTGTCTGTAGTTGTAAGAATTTTCTTTAATAAATGACTCCTAAAGCAGAGATCATGATCTTGTCTATCAAATAACTGAGCAGTACTATTACCAAAGAAAATATATTTACAGAGTCAAAGAATGATAAAACAAGGGACTACATCTGGAAGTAGTAAAAGAAAACCTTAAATATGTTAGGAAAAAGTTCCAACAGTGGAAGTCACTTAGACAAAGGAATACGTTGCTAGTTGAGAATGCATGAGGCAACACTAAGAAAGAGGTGCTTCAGAGATGAATTTCGAATTTTATCATAACAACACTATTTGGCTGTGTCATCAAGAGTATTAAAACCCATGCTGATTCTCAGAACTTGAAATCTCATAATCTAAAACCTACATCTGCATTTGGGCAGCAGCAAAGCTCCCAGCAAATGGTTTCTGAACAGAGCAAGTGATTAGGACCTGGAATACTGCTGAATATAAGAATGAGAACCTATGTCATGAGAGGTCATTGTCCCAATAGCCATTGTGTCCAACAAATTAGCCAACATGGACTTTTACTTACTAACACTCTTATAACCTTGCTGTGCACTTACCAGTCAAATAAAAATAGGCATAACTGAAACAGAATGGGGAACAGATATAGAAATTGCTTTAGAAACAAACAGCAAAGCCAAACAAGAATTACAAGCAGGAGGCTAAACTTTTGACCCAAAACCTGAACTAGGCAGCTAATCTCCTCAGTGATAGAAAAAGACACTCTTAGGAGCAAAGAAAACAATGCATCCTCAAAGTGCAAACCATGATAACCTCTTCAATCTGTCTCTTCAAGTGAAAGGTAAGTTGGTTGTCTGTGGTCAAAGGGTAAAGAGAAGATCTGTGTCATCTCAGCTACAAAGAATGAAATTCTGGAGCTGCAAGAGATGCAAGATGTGCATTTATACTACAACCTATGTGGCTTCCATGTATGTGATTTTTATTTCTGAAATGAACTTCAGAGACCTCCTTGATGAAATGTTGAGATAAAACTGCATATCCTGCCTCCCATGGTCACTCAAATCTACTTCAAGAACAATGGCTGTGCACAGCATGACACTATTAATGTGAGCAGAGATCTGACCTGCTGGAAATCAGAAAAAATTACATGTTAAGTTTCCTGTGGGCAAGAATAACTCCTAAGCTGTAAAGCACTATAACTTTCCTGATGTGTGTAGAGAACATATTCCATAGAGGTAAAGTCAAAAAACATCTCTCTCAAAAAAACTGCCAGTCAGGCATCCTAGAGCTGTGTTATACAGCTCCCACCAAGGAGGAACCCAAGGACTTTCTCCTCCATTAACAAATTCATCTAAAAACTGCTTGTAGACTTCCATCTCTGTTACTTTGTACAGTTCAGCAAGTAACAACAATTGTATCTCAAGAAAAAAGTTTAAAATTCATCCCTTTCTATCTTTAATGTCTTGTTATAAACTAGCAGCACAAAAATGTCCACTTGAGTCAGTCACCAGATTGGTTTTTTGCTGATGAGACTCCTGGGTTTTTCTAACTTCACTTCAAATTTGAAATTGAGATATTTCAAGGAACCTTTTCTTCCTCAAGTAGAAAAAATTACATGAGCACTGTTTCTGTTCAAAAAAAGCAAAAACAAACAAACAAACAAAAGCATTTTCCAAAAATAAATAGCTCTAGTATCTTGTCCATCTTGCACACAGAGAACTGAAACACAAAGGGCCACGTCAGGATTGTTTCCTGCTAATAGAGCTGGCCTACAAGCACAGCCCTTGAGAAGCTTGGAGCAGTGCATGCAGAGCTCATGGGATCCAGCTGGCCTAGCGTGCCTCATGGGTCATGGAAGGTATATCCTACATATGGAGAAAGCAGGAGTGAAGGGCTACTGCTATTTCAGATCTTCATATACCCATCAGTATAGTCTTTGTCTCCTCCCACAACATTTTCAGATGCCTCAAGTTTGATTTTTCTGGACTCTCCACATTGCAGGCTACATCCAGCTGCTGTTGCAGTGGCAGTGCAGTAGCACACTGGGCAAAGCAACCACAGCAGGCGACAGGAGTCTGGCATAACTGTCCCAGTGTCTCATCCCCTCTGCTTTGCAGCACTGTCTGTCCATTGCATCCCACGCCTACATCTTGAATTGTCACTCAAGTCCTTGCCTTGAGCTTGCAGCTCCTCCCTGCAGCTGGCTCCAGTCACAGTGGTCCCATCATGCTGTAGGTTGAGTGGAGGCACCATGGGATGAGGAGGCACCAGCAGTGTGCAAGGCACAGGTAACCACAGAGCCTCAGCAGGTACCTCCCTGCAGTGCAGAAGGCTCCCAAAAGAGGACTAAAGTTTGAAGCAAACGAATGTGAATCAATGGCATCTCTTGCACTTGTACAAGCAGAGGTAACCCACATTAGCTAAAAACACCTCGTTCACTTCAATCCTCTGTGTTTCATGCTTGGACAACCCTTTGCTATTCACAGACTATTCATAAAGTGACATGAATTACACTACAAATGCACAACGCTCATGGGGTCAACATTACTCTCTCTTCTCAAACCAGGGGTCCTGTTCAGGGCTCCTTGCCAAACTGGTGGATGAACTCAGTCAACGCTGAGGCTGACAAGCTCTTGTGAAGAGGAGGAGAACTAGACAAACATGACCAAGGACATGCTTCTCCATTGATCCCAAATGTGGTGGGGAATTCAAAGGGATTCAGACAAGAGGAAAGGCACGTTTGCTGAAATAAAAACAGTGTTTTTACTGTCTTGATAAGCACGATGGATGATAAAAGGTCTTGGAAGGCCTTTACTCTACTTCACACTGGAGTGCTGCTAAAGCCAGCACGGCAAGAGACTATAACCCTGTAAACATGTGTTGTGTATTAGGTTCTGACCTGGCAGCTTGCCTTAATTTTGTTTTTTTTAAAGCTCAAGCAAGTTACAAATACACTTCCATGTTTGTGTTCCAGCAAATGAGTAAAAGGCAGAATGCTTGAGCGATGGGGATGCAGGAATGCACTGGACTATAAATTAGCAAAAGAAAAAAAAAATTGAAGCCTCTCCATTAGTGTTGGCACATCAGACAGAGGATGACAAAAATATCAGCAAATTCTTTTTTCTATCCCTTTCTTCTAGCTTTCTGTTTTTCCAGTGTGCATTTTGCAGTTGCTGAGACCTGCTACAATTTTAGTCTCTTCTTTTTGAACTACCAGCATGGACAGAAGTGACACGAGGACACCTTTACAGACAATTTTGTTACTCCCAACTCTCCGCCAAAATAGCACCCCACAGAGCATCCTCAACAGCAATTACTCAGGGTCCCTGTAGGTGCAGACGAAGAAATTCTTTCAAGAGGCATTTCAGACTGCTCAGGATGGAGAGTTCCGGCTCACATAAACAAACACTGTTACAAGAGGCAAAGTTGATATGGATTTATGCAAGGAATGTATAGACTGAATAAGCAGTTTCATAATTAATGGAGTTGACAGGCACTTTCTAATAGGACTCAAGTATGTGCAGACTGAATGGTTTCATATACAAGCTGAACCAAAGACAGTATTAATTTTTAACCCATTTTATACCTAATAACTCAGATAGATAAAGGAAAGACAAGCATGTTTTTTCTCTCAGGTATTAATCTTGACTTCCCAAAGCCTGACTATTTGGAAACAAATCCTTTGCACTTACTACTATTGCAAAGATGTATTCTACAAGATGATTTTCTTCCTAAAGATCATTTGAAAAATGAACTTCTGATTACTTTTTAGGCATTGATTACTTCTTTTATGTCCCACAGCTTAAATGCAGCAGTTTTGCTCTTAACAAACAATTGAGTGCTTAGTTGCATGAGTTCAGGGAATTTCTGAAGACACCCTCTTGGCTAAAAGGAAATTTCTTTTATTACTGGCTTCCAAGCAAGCCAGACCACTGCTCTACAAGCCCAGCTGGAGAACCTAAAGATATTTAGTAAGGTCTTAAGCAAATCACTGTCCCACCTGGCAGGAGATGATGGTAATTTATTGTGCATGGAAGATATTGTGACATATTAAACAGTATAGGGAGAAAGCAACAACAATATAACTGCTCCCACAGAGGAATGAGATACACAATGATTTCTCAGTCGGGAGCAGGTTCAGAGATGATGTCTTGATCTGCTTCACAACTTCATCCTTCCTATGACCAGAAAACAGGCATCTAATATATTTGGTTTATGGCTTCATACCCTAGACAACAGAATAATCTTCTAAAGGCTCTGCCCACAGAAACTACCTATGGAAACAAGATTTAGTCAGTCTTTCCCTACCCACACCCTCCCTCTTCTTTAGCAACAAAATCAAAAGCAAGACCAAGACAACCACTTTCTGCAGCCTCCATAAAGGCATTAAGAGACCAGAAGGAATAATATGGAAGCACATTGTCTCCAGTCATATTCAAGCTGTAAATAATTGGAAAACACCTATCAAATGACCCCGGTTCTCCATCAAGAGGTAGATGAACAGCTATATAGAGCTAGATTTGAGATTCTGCAGGCCCATTATTCTGTCCAGCTCAAAAGCAGATGCCTAGGAAAGAATATATTAAATATACCCCCTGTAAAAAGCCTTGTAGATGGGGCACAATTCTGCCGGCCTGTTGGGAACCCAGCAGCAAGCCAACTTGCTACAGCTACTCAAACATCAAATGACACACTGCTGTGTGCTAAGTGCCCCCCTCTCCAACTCCAGCTGCAGCTGCCTTTGAAGAAAGGTGCAATGCCTTCTACATGGATGTACAAGGGGAATAAAGTCTTTTAAAGCATGTGAGAAAGAAAGCTGTCATCAAAATGTACCAAGCAATTACGGGTTGAAGGTTGAACCATTATTACTTCATGCCCTCCCCTTCCCCTCCCCTCTAGGGTGGGAATAGGGGAGAGGATTATTCATTTGTATTCAAGCACTTCATTAATGTTTATACGAGAATTCAAACATGCAAGCAAAACAAGGACAAAACACTCGCGCCAGACGTGTGATGCGATAAATGTCACTGAAGCAAATATTTAGATCTGTTTACAGAGAGGCCTATTAAGTCCTTTTTGAAAAGCTGTGCAGTGTCGTGGCTTGGTCTCTGCCTAGCAGCTCCAGCATAAACACATGGAAGATGGCTAAGTCTCTCTCTCTCATTTTGTTATGACATCTGGAAACCTAAGGAGGTTGGGAGAAGCCAACTGGCTGCCCTACTGCGACGTCTAACAACAGGGTCTGCCTGTTGAATGATGGCAGGACATGCAAAGTGGAACTGCTGAGCTCTCCAGCTTGTGCCAGAATCAGTGGATTTTCAACACAATAATCCCTCAACATAAGTTGTTGCAGCACAAAAGCCTTTGGTTCACTGCTAATGATGCAAGTCTATGCTCCCTGCCATTTTTCAAGATCATTTCCATTTGAGAAAATCAGTTCCACCAGAGACTAAAATAGTGTGCAAAGACGGGTAGAGCTGCTCTATTCACCAAGGGATGTGTCTCATGATCCCTCGCCTGAAGAACCTGTAGGTTCTCAAGTTCACAACTGGCCTGGACATCTGCATATGTCCCCTTCACATCACCATCCCACTGACTCCAGCACCTTCACATATAATTGTTTCCTTTTCTAACAGTACTATGTAAGTTGAAATGGATATGAGAAATTTATAGATGGAAAAAAATCACAGTCTTAGCCCAGATGTAATAACGTATTTGGGATATTTCCACCTCGGAGGTGATGCCTCAGTTTCCCACACATTATGTAAGGTGTACAGATATAAAATTGTCTGTTATGTGTGCATAAAGGATCAGGGTTCCTTACCCACCTGCTCAGCTTGCTTCCTTTCTGTTTGGAAGGAATGGTGCTTTGGCCATACAGATGCACAAGACCCTGCACAGTGATCTCAAGAGGTGCTGCCTGAATCAAAATACTTTTAGTTTGAAACTCTCCTTCTGACTTACGGAGTTTACTTCACTTTTTTTTCCTGGCATCAAAAATTCAACATGAAACCACAAGTAACTCAACTCCATCTGTTTTTTAAGCCTACTAAAATCACTAATAAATTAGAAGAATATTGACTAACCTTTTTTTTTTCTCTTTAATTCTCTTAATGAATTATTTGGCTACATTAAACTCCTTTCCACATAAACCAATGGGAAAGATGCCTTGCCCAGTTTCAAGAGATACAGTTTCAGATTCCAGGTTCAAGGACTGCATACTTGTTTAATTTGTTTTAACGGGAACTACACTGAGCTTTGCCTCAGAGAAAAGAAGAATGGGTGCCAAGTCTTTTGGGATTCTCCCACTGGTATATGCAAAGCTATACTCTCAGGTCTAAGAGATCTTGGGAAAACACACCCCCTCCTTCCCTGTCTGATGGGGAGGGATTACTAGATGTGACAGTTGCTAAACTTGTTATTCTCCTAAAAAGTTTTAAGAAGGCTCCAACACTTAGTGTGTTGGAAGAACAGAAAAATTCATGTGACCGCCAAACTGAACAGTAAATAAAAGTTGGTTGTCCCTACTGTGTAAAAGGGATCAATTCTGTCAGACTTAAGCTTCCAAGATAATTTTTTTTTTTGGTAGACTTTTCCTTTCTGTATTATCTCCCTGATTGATTCTTGCAGTAAATGCACAACATCTTAGTGGCTTGGTCTCAGACCACAGGCTCTTCCATGATGCTACATTCAGCTGTGGTCCCTGCTCCCAGTGTGCTTTACTGCCCTTAATACACTAGACTTGTTAGAAGTGCCAGGCCTTGCAACCTTGCCAGTACCGTGCCAAACATCCACACGGAAGAGAGAGGAATCCCCTCCCCTGTTTCTGTTTATCTGCCTCCTGTTCCTCCCCTTTGGAGCTAACCCTTGGGGTTATTTATGTTGCATGACCTTGAGATAAATGGCATTTGGCAGGCTGCCGGATGACTTCGTGTTTCAAATCAAATGTTCTCAGTTTCTCCCACTGACAATGGGAATAATTCCCAAATGATTTTTGGGGGTGTTTCTTCCCATCTCATCGCCTGCCCTGGAGTTCTTTGGTAACTACGTCAGGGTTGGTGAACTTTAGCTTGACTTTCTTCTTAGACCCAAGTACCAAGTGGTGTGTGTGGTTTTCTTCTGTGGTTTGGTGAGTGTGTGTGTTTTCTCTTCGTCCCAGAGTGTCTGCACTGCTGGTATTAGAGCTACAATTGTTCTATATATAAAGCAAAGATCCCTTGAATGATCTGCCAAGGACTTTATCTGTGAACAATCTTTGTCTGTACTTGCTTTGCTGTTAACCAGTTTTGACTCTACCCTGTAATGGCTGGAGTTGCTTTGCCTTAACTGATATATATCAAAGAGAACTGCTAAAATTAACTGTTCATGAACTGCATCCAGGATGTTAGATTAACTCATGTGGAATCCTTCAGTGAACAAACTGATTTACGATGTGTTATGACATTGTTATTTGATGTGTTGCACAACAATTCAATTTTAAAAAATGAAGAGCGCTCCATTAATAAGAGATAAATCTTTCCAGTGTAATTCAAATGAATCTGCAACAGCTTTACAGAGAAAGCATGATAAGGGATCTTGTGTGGGTTTAGTGATTGTGTTTTGCATTCTTAAGAATATCTTCCACTGGGAGCTCTTTGTCAGTAATGACAAAACCCATTCAAAACATAACACCTTTTGGGAGACTGTAGCTCTTTCTACTTCCCAAGATACAAAAGGGTACTACTACAAGTGACTATCAACAACTAAATTGTTGATAATCAATCTCAAACTTCCAGGTTTGAGAAGGTACAAGTGCATCAGCTATGCTTTCTTTCAACTTTAGAGCCATAATTTGCTGAAGCCTCTACACAGTGCATTCCTTCCAAGCTTATCCAACCATAGTTAAAACATAGTAAGTGCTCAAAGCAGTTAGTTTCATTCTCAGGAAAAAACATGCCTTTATACACTTAGATATAAATCGAGTATTTTTTTAAAGCAAGCACCATCCCATTACTGGAACATGAACCAGTGTAAACGCTGACCTTTTACTTTATTATGATGTTACTAGAGTGTGTTTCAGATGACTACATGTTAAAGGCATGGTCTCTCTGGATATCCAGCTTCAACAAAATTGCCTTTGAAAGCAATATGGAATTATATACTTGTACAGTATGTCCCATTTCACAGCCAAGCCACTCAAGTTAGTAAGGAAAATCCTCTCTGTCCTCACACAATTAGCAAGGCAAGAAGCTGGTCAGTGCCAGTCTGCAGCCAGAAACAAGACAATCCATAAAGCTGAACAATGTTTCATGCCTGCAAATGCCTGCTGCATCAAGCCTCTGAACTTCATCTCACCACCAAAAGACCTGGGTTATTTCAGGATGGTATAACCTGGTCCCATGGACTGATGAGGTATTTTCTCACTGGTATTCCGTAAATGGAAAGGAGAAATGCTGAAGGAACTGAACTTCAGTTTGCTTGTAACTGTCTACCAATAGGGCATCCCAGTTGTTTGAAGGTTAAGCCATATTAGAATTGTCTGGGCCATAACTTGGCATTAGAAATTTGACTTTATTCAATTCTGGATCTTAATGAGTTATTTTCTCCAGCAAGAAAATAATAAGCTTTTTTGAGAATGTTCCTTCTAGCTTTTCCCTGAATTAATCAAGAAATTCAATATGAAAAAGACAGGCTTTCTGTATAGTTAACTCTCACAAAAACAGTAATTTTGAAGTCCTTTAGCATGCTTGCATCTATCCTGCTCCTCTGATAGCCCAAAAATAAAGAATTACCTTAGCTTGAAAGCAAACTACAAGCTGCTATTCCATTAGACTCTGTGTGTCAGGACAAGCTCCTCACATGGTCTAATGCTTAGCCATCCTCACAATTAATAGTGCTATGATGATTTTACCAGTGCTTGAGAACAAATGGGATGTCCCATCACACTTCACTGCTGGAATGACATTCATCTCAATGATCATTTCTAATGCTAGAAATCAATCACATGCCAGAAATACAAAGACCTTCAAAAATTTGGACGTGTTTTTCGCTCTGCTGACTCTGCAAACCCCTGCACTGGGAGCATTTCGTCTCACATTTAAATAAATATTCCCCATCACTATTATGCTGTCACCTGTAATAGGAAAAGGCTGCAAGAAATCAAAGGAAAGCTAAATTTGCGCAGTGGCAGAAAGAGTACAGAGAATAATCAGTCTTCATTGTGACTGTTAACAAAAGTGAGGGAGCCTAATGCAGACCTTGGATTTAGTACAGTCTCTAAAGTATTGAGGGAATACTTTCAAGACACAGAATCACCTACTCTAAAGAAATACTTTTCCTGTGTTTCTCATAACTTAGCTTTTATTAAAATGGAAAGAGGTGAGAAAATAACTTGAAGATTTGTTGCCTTTTTCTCATTCCCTGGCTCACAAAAGGAGTTTGATGAATATTGCTTTGCTCTGTGAAGGCAGCTTCTTCTGCTTTATGTTTTGGGGATATCTGTATCTCCCAACAGGTGGCCCAATGCACGAGTTAGGGCAGAAGCAACAAGTTTTAATTAAATCTGGGGAAAACATACAACATTTATTGCTATTTCCTTAATTGTGTTGATACAGCTAACATGTTGGCTATGACTGAATTCCTAGCTTTTCTCCATGCTCATCTCAGCAAATTCTGATTTTCCAGGGATACCCAAACATGAAGAACCTTTGGACTGGAATTCACGTGAAAGGTTTCATAATTTCCACATTAACTGAGCCTAGGAAAAGAAGAAATCAGAACAGTTTCTTTTTATTTTTTTACAATCCTTTTTCTATTTGCCAGTAGGAGTTTCTGGGAATGGTTCAGTGTTATCCCTGGCTTCAAGGGACACTCTGGAATGAGTACAACATACAGGACTCGGATTTTCGCTTCTAACAATGCTACCCACCAGCATGGGCTGCAATCCTGATTCTGAAGAAGTAGGAAAACTCACTTTTGACATCTGCAAGACTCTTCAACCCTCAGTGTTGCTGCAGTGCCTGGACAGAGGTGATCAGCAGCGGTCCACTGATAATAAATCTAATTACAGTATTTCAGGGATGATGATTTCTTCAGGCCTAACTGGCCTATGGGAGTCTATGTATGATGAGAAATGGGGTGTCCAGGACTATGTTAAATGACCCTCAGAGTGAAAAATCTTGGCTTTTTGATCTCATTCAAACTAAAAATACTTTTGCTAATGAGCCTCCTCAAGTCATACAACATCCATTCCAAAATGCTGAACACATGGTTATAATTTACAGTTTTTAGAAACTTTCATTTATATTGTGCTAGAAGTCCTGAAATGACTTGCAGCAGAAGCTCTAAAATATTGGAAATTCAAATGGGAAGGACACCATAACTACCAGCTGTTGTGATGGATAAAACCAGTCCTACAGTTTAGTTGGATGTCTGTTCCCACTCTGCAGAGTATCCTCCTGCTCCAATTCCAGTCCAAGAACTGAGGTATTAAGTCCAAACACTGATGTCTGCAGCTTTAAGCTCTGCAGGCACCACTTTAATTTCTGGTGTCTCAAGCGAGCTGGAAACTGTATTCTCTTTCAAGTTACAAAAAGAGTATTAGGTTCAAAATTGTTTCAATGTTCAAAAAAATGAGACTTAGCAACTGCAACCTAGAAATAATTTGAGAGCTTCACAAAGATATTGAAGTTTTGTGATTAACCCAGAGTACTTTCTGCAGATTTTAGGTCTAGTGGAACCTGTATTGATTGTCAGCTTGAAAGAAGGATTTAGGGAAGTGTGTGGACATGAGACAGATATGCTCCCCTGCAAAACAGAGCTCTTCTAACCCTGAAAGTTAAAAAAATTTCAAATTTCCAAAGCACCAGTCATTGCTGAAAATCTCCAGTTTTTTGCTATCCTAAACACTGTGCTCTGCAGAAGTCATTTTACAGTCCCTCATCCAAGCAGGCAGGGAACCCCTCTAACAGGACCAAAAGATGAAAGAAATCACACCAATTTCACACGGCTCAAGCAGCAACACTCTGATTTCTTCTGCCTTTTACCTGTCTCGTCAACTCCTAATGACAGTGAAGAGATTAATAAGGGTTTGCAGTGTAAAGCCTAGCTCAGGGGAAACCTGTTATTTTACAGTATGTCCCTCTGAAGTTCCCAAATATGCTTTGCCATGAGCCCTGCCACTGATCTCCATCTCCACAGGAGTGCAAGGTGAATGAGTGCCCTTGCTTAAGATCATTCCTGGTCTTTTCAATACAGGAACCTCTGACTTGCCCGAATGATGTGGGCTGGCTTTATAATGTGGATTGCTACTCACTAGGGAGCTGAGGGGAGGCTGTTAAAGACTTTCTGAGGACTGTAGGTTGCACTATACTTGGAGTTGAGGTTTTTAAGGTCAATGGTTCGTTCTGTTTATAAGCAAAGCCCTCTGGGCCTGCAGTAGGATACCGACTGCTGCTGCAACAGGATCAGAAACTGACAGGAAATAACGAGCAGAGAAAATCATCGCTGTGGAAATACCATTCACCAAAGAGGGGGTTTTGCACCTACTGGGTGAGCAGCTCAGAAGTCGCAAATTGTTCCAGGGAATCTGTTCCCTCTACTGATCCCATTCCCAAAGCACAGCTCAGGGAGTGCTTCTCCTCCAGGGAGCAAAGCACATGCCAAGGTGCTCCCTGTGCTTCTCATGGCACAGCTGTGCCAGGGCTCCCTGCTGCCAGGACCAGGCATTGCTGGAGACAAACAGACACCTCTCATGAGACACACACAGGAAAAAAAGGGCACAAATCTGCTGTGTGACTTCTGTACACTGCTAATGTTAAGCTGTCTCACATACAGTGTGAGTGTCAGACTGGGGATTTTTTTTCTTTCAAAACCCACCTTGTAAAGGTGCAATTACTGCCTAATATCAATCACAAGCAGCACCCATAATTTTGCAAACAAATCAACCAACAGACCCCCAGATCTGCTCGTGGAAGGTAGGTACACCTGTCTTGGGCTTGGATCTTACCCAGGGAGGTGTGAAGGATCAGAGGGAAAGGAAGGGCTCACACCTAACCTGTTGTACAAACACTTCTGGCAGTTATATACACAATAAATACAATAGATGAATTGCCAGCTGCCCCTCGAGCCATCATTAACTGACTGACTGTTTTCTTAATAGGCATCAAATGCCAGGGTGGGCCTTCCAAGGGGGCTGTGGTGAAGAAGCACACAGTAACTGGCTGTAAAGAGCAACCTGTATGATTAGTTACAGCTATAAAACGTCAGCTGCCGATCCTTTCAGGTGTTACTGGTACTACTGTAGTTTTAATACCTGCTTAGTTTCACCCTCAACAGTTCCCCTGGTGAAGATGTAAAGCAGCTCCACCAGTACTCAAAGGGAGTTATAAATGGAAGGATTTCTATTTCTGCTGTAGAAATTTCTACCCCAAGGTTAATTTTGCTGGGGGGAATTTTTCTACCCTGAGGTGCAGGGGGGTGAAGGGAGAGATAGTTAAAGAAAAGTCACTGAGTCAAAAACTATGTGTGCACTATGTATACTCAAACCTTTTAACAACATTTCTTTCAACAACATTCAGCAATCAAAACAGATGATGCTAAGGTATTTTGATGACTTTCACTCCCTGCAAAAAGCCTGAAATTTTTAAAAGCAAAAGAGTGCCACTTCTATTAGACAAAAAACACCTTCATTTAAAGACTACTAAAAAGAAAAAACACTAATATTCCCTCATATAAACTACATACACTATCAAAATTCAACTAGCTGTGAAACTGAGCCTTTTAATTCAGTTCAGAAAACTTTAAGCCTGGATCTTTCATTAGAATAAAGAGGCAAATCTCCCTTGAAGTCAGACATACTGGTCCTGTCAGCTTGGAGAATCCCAGCTTTGTGATCACAGAAATATTTAATTTTTCAAGGGGACAGGAAAGATTGAACAGAAAGTCCAGGATGTGGCCCTGCCTGTATATTACTGTGTATATTACTGTTTTGCTACTGAAAGTCCAGCTTCCAGGCTGAAGATCTGTCAGTGACCAAACATGATGGACCACCCATTGGCCTTTTATTAACCAGCACTTGTTTCCCCTCTAATCCTATCACCAGAGTAATCAAAGCTGCCATGTCCCAGGGTTTGATGGAACAGCAGGACCTGGGAAATGAAGACTGATTTTGTTAACAAAGTCATTCCTGCCCCATGAATGCTGTCTCATTGGTAGAAAGCGGGGAGACGAGGTTTATTTGTGCAGAGAATGAGGCGGCAAAGAAATGAAAGGGGGAGAATGGTGAAGTGTGAAGTTTAATCTGGCACAGTCTGAGGTTTCTTTCTTTGAGGCTGTCTCTGATCCAATCAACACCAGTTTGATATTTAACATCTCCCCCTGCAGTTGGAAATTATACCAGCCAGAAGAGACCGAGTTAAAGCCTCGCAAGCCCCAAAGAGCCAAGGGAGAGAAAAAGGGGTGGTGGCAGCTCCCCCCAGCCTGACAGCTTCCCCACCTACAGGCTGGGATGAATTTGGGCCCTGACACAAAAACTCCCTCGCGAACCTTGGGATTCAGGGCATCTGGCATGAGCTGAATGCAGACTGTCCCTGATGAGAGCAAGCTCAAGATAGGATGGGAGAGGGACTTTAACCTGCAGGAAGGGATATGAACACTGTCTCAGGCTGGGGACGCTGCTGAAAAACAGGATCAAACACAAGCAAGAGCTGCCACCTGCTTCCCCAGGGAACAGTGGTTTGGATAGAGGAGTTACACCTTCCTCTCACTGACTGTATGGACCTTTAGTGAGGACACAATGATGCCTGAGGACATTCACTGTGGGGTGGGGGGGGTCCCACCACAGCCCTGGACTATAAGTGTGGATGCAAAAGACCTGAGCAGCTGCAGGAGTTGTCATCAGTGTTCTCCTCACTCCAACAACAGCATGCCAGCCTGAGGAGAGCTCCCACCACAGACACAAATAAGGGTCCCAAAGAGGAGGGAAAGTTTAGCCCTATTCCCACCTGGCCCCCAGAGGGCACATAGATGAGACCTCACAGCCAGTCTGTGGCTGCAGTGCCTCTGCCAGGATTCCAAGAGAAGGCCCTGAATGCCATCTGCCCTCACCAGTTCTCAGTCCTGGGCAATCTGATTTTGTCGTTTTCTGGCCACTCTGTAAATAAACAACAGTGCTGTCAGACAGAGCTGTCTGCTTCCTCTTCTTCGTGTGCCCCAACTATTTCCATCCCACCTTCCAAGAAAACCCTGAGACTTAAAATGCCAGCCAACCTGACCCAAACCTGATCTGAATTCCCCTGCTTCCAGGCTCCCAACACAGCCTTCTGCTGGGATTCAGATACCTTTACACCAGGACCCACCCAGACTGTATGAGCAGTGGTTGCCAGAGTCCCTGGGGGTGGGATAACACTCCCTTCTGAATCTAAGCAGGAGAGTGGCTGGTCAGTGAGAAGCAGGGCGATGGGAGTGATGCCAGTGTGCAAGAGCAACAGGAAACACTGTGCAGAGATTTCAGAGGGAGTGGAGCACCAGACTAAAAGTTTTGGGGTTTACAATAGAGAACAATGCGCCCTGCTCTACCTGCAAGAGCTGGCTCTCCAGGAAGCAGCTAATTATATAAGCCACCTTAATCTTTTTATCCGGCTAAAACAATCAACATTTCAAAGAACAGAACGTTTCAAAGATCGTTCCTGGTCAAAAATGCAAGTGTATCCGCTTTCTTTCAGAGCAGATCAAAACCAAGTACCACACCGGGACCACTCCTAGATTTCCTCCTCCTCATGGTATCAGATTAACAGATTTGGTGCATGTAGTCAGATTAAATATTTGCAGTAGCACAAAGCTGTCTTTGAGAGGAATAAGAAGGGGAAAAAAAGCTTTTTTTTTTTTTTTTTAATTTGCTTAGGTCAAAAATACTGGTCTTTGGGGACATGGGAAACAAAAGCATTGACATGATTCAGCAAGGCACAGTTTTAAAACCTGAATTCTGAATGCAGAAATAATGTGCAGTATTCCTGTAAGAGTAATGCTGAAAACAGGTAAAAAACTGCTGATGCCCTTAACAGATTTGGGACTGTAATTTATCACAGATGTTTTCATCAAACTGTGCAAACACCCTATGAGACAAAAGCTGCTCAATTTCTGATTTCCATTTTAGTGTGTTCTAATTATGTGTTGCTTAAGGAAGGATCCAAGACCTGAAATTGGGAGGTGTAACTTGCAATAGTAATCCACTCCACTAAATTAGCACAGTAATACACCAAGCAGTAGGACTGCCAGACGGTGTGATAACATTACAAATTACTATTGTTAAACAACTAGCCAGGTGTCAGGATGCATGAAATCTAGAGGAAGCAAGAAAATAAATATCTGGTTTGTTTTGTTTAATTTTGTCTCCTGTTGTTCTGGTGGCCTTGTTCCCAGAAAAAGCTTCAGTCTAGGAAAAATCCTCCTGAACACTGATCTATTTTAGCAACATTGTCAATTCTATCTAACAATTAAAATGTAGTCTATTTTTTTAATCAGCACAAATGTTTTGTATAAATGATTGTCCTTTACTTGCCAACAGCAGGAATACCTTTAGTGTTCCTTTTTAGATTATTATTGTGGCAAAATGAAGGGAAATACTTTGTTTCTGTTCAAAACTTTGAGAGAAAAGCAATTATGGTAAGAGCAGCAATGAATTTTGTACTCTGTCCCTTTTCATTTCTCTGTCGCTCACTCCCTCTCTCTCTAAAAAGAAAAAAATGTAATATGATTCACATTTAAAAGGCTTCCAAGTGGTACATTTTTAACCAAGTGTTTTCATGTGCTTGAGTCAAACTGCCATTTTCGACCTAATACAACCAAACACTATTGGATGACTGGGATAGTTAATTATTTTTACCTCATCTTAAAGAAAGGGTTCAACAGGGAGGATAGGCACTTAAACTCTTCAGACAGAACAGACTAAAACAAATTCCTTGTTTTGGATGTATGTTAATTAATGCAAAAGACCTGAGGGGCTTTCTTTTAACTTTTTTTCTTGATAAACAAGAAAATCCCTCCAAAAGCATATGCAACCAATCTTCTCCTCCAAAGGCTGTATGTAGAGCTAGATGCCTAGCTGAAATATTGGATGAACCAAATGTTAGTGAAAGCCAGACTTTTCCCCCTTAAAATAGTTCTCACTAGACTTCAGGGGGAGCAGGGGAGTGAAGGCACTCTAAGGACATTTTAATCACACCAAAGATCAGTCCTTTAATCCTTATTCCCACATCACCAAGAATTTTTTTGGTCTAACTAGGACAGTAAGATAAGGCTGGAAAGAGGCTGATCCCAAATTAATGACAAAAAGCAAGTTAAAAATTAAATATCATAGCAATAACTGACACTATCCTAAATCATCCCTGGAATATTTGTTTTCTTCCACACACATTCATTTCCTCAATTTCTAGTAAATCTGATTTCACATAAACAGTCCCACAAAGCAAAGTCAATAGCTGTTACTATGCTCCTGATTAATCCACTGAAATGAAATAGATCTCATGGCTTAGTATTTGGTTGTTTAAAGCTAAATCCACTGAAAGAATTCCGGAGTCCAGTTACACCAATAAGTTTTGTTTCTTAACCTACATCCTTTTCTTTCTGCTGAACTTTACCTGCTCTAAAACAAAAAAAATCCATGCATTTTGCTCACTTAATTTCCCCCAGTACATGAGAGCAATATGAGCCACTTTGTTTTGACCCGGAGTGACCACTGAAAAGACAGTTTGCACGTACTTAAATCAATTTGAACAATGTCGAAATTTCTATTTTCATTGTTCATGCTTCATGCTCTTCCTGACAAGTACCACAGAGCTGTTTTACTTCAAAACAAACAAACAAACAAACAAAGTAGTTTTTACCAAGCTCCGGGACAGGTCAGGAGGCATGGAAGTTTCCCTCACAAGCGACAAGCCAGCAGGCACACACATTCACACCCCAGACATTTGCCTCTCAAATAAATTATACACGATTATACACGCTGCACACATCCCATGATTTCCACGGGCAGTGCGATGGAGAGCGGGCAGCCCAACACAAAGGCTGCTGAGGCCCATGAGTGGCCACCCCGCTGCAACAAGCTCGGGGTTCACCCCCGTCAAATGATGGAAACGCAAGGAGAACAGCCCCCCACGACAGACCAGGAGCCTCCTTACCTGGGAGAAGTTGAGCCCATTCAGCGGGTGACACTGCTCCTCCACCCGCTCCACAGCGCCCGTCTTCTTCTTCATCCTCTCAGCCTCCTGGGCGAGGTAGAGGTCAAGCACGGGCACCCCCCGGGAGCGGATGTCTGTCTCCGTCAAGGAGTTCACCATGAGCATCACCCAGACAGGCCTCTTGCGCTCCCAGTTCCCGGCGATGGCGTTGAAGAGGTAGTCGGCGTAGAGCCCTTTGCCTCGCTGGTCCGGGGTCATCCAGTGGGGCAGCATCAGCTTGATGTAGTCCAGGTGGCGCTTGAGGCGGCGGTACAGCTCCCTGGGCAGCACGTCCTGCAGGTTCTCCCCGTGGGGCAGCATCTGGCAGCTGGCCAGCCCCGAGATGGTGTAGGGGTCCGTGAGGTCCAGCTCGAAGTAGACGCTGGAGCTGGCGTGGAAGGCGGCCTTGGAGTTGTCGGGGATGAAGTCCCAAACTCGCGTGTAGGGCACGTGGATGGTGCCGAAGAGATAGGCGGGGGGGTCGCGCCGAATGGTCCAGAGGAAGGAGTTGAGCTCTCCTTGCTGCGGGGAGGACAGAGGGGCTGGTCAGTGATGGAGGGCAGGACACGGCGATGCCACGCTCCGGGCTGCCCGCAGGGCACGAGGAACAGGGATCCCGCTTCCCCATCTCCTTGCACGAGCCCCATCGGGCTCGCAGCAAGCAAAGCCCACGGGCACCAAGAGACTTGCGTGGGGCTGAGTCCCGCCGTGACCCCCCGCTCTCC
>VYZS01023578.1:20187-32341 GCA_013400695.1 Neodrepanis coruscans
CGCCACCGGCCGCCGCCAGGGGGCGATGGTGGCCCAGCGGCGGAGGGGCGGCGGCGCTGCCGCCTCGCCCATCCCGCCCGTCCCGCGGCACCTGCGCGGCTCGGGGGAACACCCGACGGCGCAACGCTGGGAAGTTTCCACGTTCCCAAACTGAGTAAAAGTGATCGAGTCGCTCGGACAGGGCTTGTCTGGGGAAGACAGGCAGCCGGCTCGCCGGAGGATGCCCTGAGGCGGCTCCGTTCGGCTCCCGGCGGGAGATGCCGTGTCCCCGCCTTTCCCCGGCGCCTCTGAAGCCGGCGAAGGGGGCAGGACAAGGACGCGGCCCCTGCGTGCCGGACCCGGTACCTCAGCTGTCCTCGCCACCATAGGGGAATCCCCCTCCTCCTCAGCCTCACGGAAGGACTTGAAGGAAGGAAAATTTTGTCAGTTTTGAAACATGCACCGTTGGTAATGCAGCTGCCACATGGACCGGAAAGCCTCAGCAGCAAGGCCTGAGATAGTTCTTGGTGACAAGAGCACGTCCAGGATCCCTGAGGGCCTGGAGGTTTTGCAGCAGGCACTTGGTTCCAGCAGCTGAAACTCACACCATGTCCCTTGTGTCCACCGATGTTAAAGGCTTCCAGAGCAGAGGACAGGCTGACATTGCCTGTCACTGTCACATGCAGGAGCTCCTGCAGCAGGGATGGGGTTGGGGTGCTGGATGTAGCCCATTCTCCCTGCGGGACATTGCCCAGCCCTGGGTAACTCCATTACCCATCTGACTGTGCTTTGCACAAAGAGCTGATCTGTATCATGGCTTTCCCATCAACTCCCAGGCTGTGAACAGTTTCCAAAATCAGAAAGTTGCCCACTGTATTGAGAAGGAACAAAACTACCCAAGTTTGCATGATGAAGTACAGTCATTACTCCGATGAGACAGGGCCCTTTTTCTGGCAAAACTCGGAGTGGAACCAGCAGAGTTTTGCCAAGGACAGTGTCAGACTCGGGCCCAGCTGGTTGTAAAAGGGATTTCCCGAGAGCCCTGTGGAGACTGGGAGGGACATCACTTACTGTGGTGACTGATGAACAAACAGAGCTGTGCAGGCTTCTGAGCCACTGTGTGTGCATACACTGAGCCTTGCTCCTGACAGGAGAGCATTTTCCCAACCACAGTGTCAGAAACAGCAGCTCCTTTCTAAGTGAGGACACTCATCCTCTTCTCTTTCCTCTCAATCTTCCAGACAGGTAAAAATCAAGCAAAGGAGTAGGGGATTGGTTTTTCTCGTGTTTTTTCTAGTTCTTTAATATTTCAAAGAAATATTCAATTTTCTGGGTCTATCCTGAGGGGTAAGGTTCAGATGAGGGAAAGACAGAGAAGGGCAGAAAGAAGCAGAAGGAGTTTTAGCACACAAGGTGTCCCATCACTGCAGCACCTGAGTCGTGGTTGCGCTGGGTGCTGGTGGCCTGGGGTCACCTGTGGCTGTGTGTTGTTGGGATAAGGAGTGGCAGCAGGTGTGTGCATTGCTTTGTAGGCAGTGAGCTCTCCCATACCCTCCCCACAGCATCTGCAATGGGAGGGATGACACTGGGACCTCTCAGCTCACCTCTTTGCGATTGCTGGTGTGATGACACATTCCCAAGGATGGGGAGGGCAGGGCCTGGCTGCACGTGCCATCCCTCTCTCTCCAGCAGCTCCACCTTTCTCCCAAATGTGTCTCAGCACTCGCTCTCAGGACACCCACCCCAAGAATGCAGTGAGCTGCATGGTCACTGCAGGTGGCTGTGTCCATACCTGAAATGAAATCCACAGCAGGAAGGGTTGTGTGGTCACGTCCCAGCAGATGTGATTCCACGAGGGCAAAGTGCAGTCACAACACAGTAGCCTGTTGTTTTTCCCTAAGCTGCCAGAAAGTGTTTAAAAGCTGCAGACTTGATGGTGTCATGAAACTGTAGCATGGAGATCTGCTGCATTTGCTTAGGGATGAATCAAACTGCCCTTGTGTTCAGCAAGAGCCACTTCCAAAGTGACATGGCTGCACTTGCCTGGCTTGGTGGCTTTGACTTGGGTCTACCCCTTCTCTAGCTCATTCCCAAATCTCTTCCAAAGTAGTGAAAGAGCAGAGGGGTCATCAGAAGACTGGTAGGGACGTGACCCAGCATCTCATGTGCTGGAGAAGACACCTGGGAGGTCTGTAAGGAGATGTGAGGCCCTGCCCAGTTCTGGGTGCTGGGCTGTGAGGGAGGTGATTACCCTCACCCACGGCGTACATATCAAAGCACCCACGGCAAGAATAAACAAACATCTTTGGCACTGTGCTCCTCTTCCATGAGCCAAAAGGCAGGTGGGGGGGGAGGTACAGCAAGTTTTCCAGCCATTTCCCTGAACTCAGCCCTGATGTTGCAAGAATTGCCTAGCTGTGAAAACATGGCCTCGCCTTGATTTATGCTGTTTGTGGGTAAGATGACTAAGAAGAAGGGGGGTAAAAAAAAAAAAGCAGAACAGTAACAGAAATCCCAGTGGGAGCATGATGAGGGCGTGTGCAGATTTGGTGGGACAGTCAGGTTGGGGAAACTGTAGCCAGAGCTTCAGGCAGTAGGAAGAGGAGACCACAAACCACATGATATGTGTCATGGTGTTCCACCTAAGACACAAAAGCATGCCACAAGTTTTATGGAGACTCCTCTTTGGTAACAGTAAGGAAATTAATTCTTTTGTGTAATTGTAACATCTTTTTTCTCCTTCAGATGAGTTCCATATGTCCCCATGCTTTTTTACTTTTAAACACATCAGTTTAGAACAAATCTTAAATAACATTTAGCCTGCTTCTAAAGTAAATATTTATAAAAACATTAAATAAGGGTTCTGATCTTTGGAAAATATGTGTTGCTCCCTACCTGCTACTGTTTTGTGCCTATCTGGAGTAATAGAGAAGCTTTGTGAAAAAGCCCAAGGTTGTAAAAGCAGTATAACAATGTGATTAGCAGTAATCAGATAGGAAAAACTGACTATTAAAAACTGTGAAGAGATAAGAAAGCTAAACTCTAAGGCGAGGTTACATTATTTTGGTTTAACAAATTTTAAGAAAACTAGTGGGAGAATTGTCTATCAATCTTACAGAAGTTGTATTATTTTTTGGAAGCATAATAAATAGAGTTAGCTGATATTTATGTTATGTATCATCTTCAAAGAGCTTTACTAAATAAATATTAATCATTTCATCAACCACTTAAAGGCAACCACTTTAGGGGTGTGGTGAGGTAACAACTTACCAAGTGAGTTGTGCTAAAACAGGAAGTAAAGACAGCCAGATTCAATAAGGAGTCCGTGTGGGTACAAAAAATACTTGTGGAGGCTTTAACAGTGTCTTTAACGAGGCAAAACAAACCCCCTCGAAACAGAGGGCAAATTTCTTTGTTAATGAGAAGCTGGCATTGGAACTTGTAATTACAGTGAGTTTCCAGCAGGTAAAGAAGATTATTAGATCTGATAGGAAAGAGCTTGTGAGGGATCAGTATTTGCATGTAGGGAAGTGCAACATTTTTTTAACAGAATGTGCTCCTTACAGAGCTAACTACCCTTTTGTCTCTGTCTCTCCTCTCACCTTCTTCCCAGGAAAAACATTGTATTGTTGCCCTGTGCTGTATCAGCATTTCCCTGTCTCTCCATGGTGTCTCTTTCAAGTCACCCAGTTCATTTCAGTCTCTTCCTGCAACAAGGAATTCTGACTGACCCACTGACTTTCCCAAAACCTGTCCTATGTCAAAACTGGAGGAGTAAGAACCCAGCTTTTTCTTTTTCCATGAATGAAGCCAAAGGTGTCTTCTGCTCCTGCCAGAGATGGCAGATGAGATTCCATCTTTTTGTATGCTGCAGATCACAGAATAACTTAGGTTGGAAGGGACTTCCTGAGGTCTCTGGTCCAACTCCAGTTTTAGATCAGGTTGCTAAGGTTGAATTAAGGATCCTAATTTTTGCTCTCTTATGCACAGGTGGCATTACATGTAGCTCTCCTGGACTCAAAAACTATTAAGCCTGAAGCAGTTGCACCACTAGCTGTCATTCTGACTTGTTATTTGCTGTGACACCTGTGCTGTGATGTGTCTGGCAAATAGATTTTCCTGCAGAAGATTAATTTTGATGTTAGCAGTTGTAGTCACATATAAAATCATTGTTCAGTTGTTCACTTCATGATTTGAAGCACGCAGTTGTCAGTGGAACAAACCTCTGCTACTTAAGGCAGTCACACTGAAACCACTGAATTATCACAACTGTTTTAATGTTTCACATTTTTTATTTTGTGGGTATTGCAACCACTATAATGTAGTCACTGTAGTCAGTCTTATTTTTCCTTGACCTTTTGTCCTTCTGTGTCCAACTCTCAGTGTCTTTTGTCTCATTGTTCCAGAAACAGCCAATCTAATTCTTGAAGAAAATCTTTTCTCTATCCTGACATTCTCCCTTCCAAGACTAGGTATGAATTTTGCAGACCAACCAGCATTAATAGCTTGTATTACATTTTGCAAAGTCTCACCTTGTGCTGTGGCTTCTGCAATGACAGACCACATCCTGCCTGAGACCAGGCGTGTAAATAGCTGAAGAAAACCTTTCCCAGTGTCAGACTCTGGAATACATTCTCCCTCTGTATTGAGTTTAGTCTGCGCTTGTATATGTGTATAATATTACCTATGCACACCTCTAAGAAGGTGTATGTATCAATGTGTGTGTGTTTATATATATTACTGTGTTTATATATACGTATGTATATATATATATATACACACACACAAAATGATGGGATAGGTGAGTGCTATTAATGCTCCATTATATGCTTTTCATTTTTTTCCCATCCCCAAAGATATTCTGGATTTGAGCCTGTGGAGGCAGAAGCCTGTCCTTCTCTAATGCCTTTCTACTACAAGTATGGTCAATCCTATCTTTTCAAGAACTGTCTGCAACTTCAGCAGAGCATTGCTGTTCAATTCCTAAAACATATTAAATCAAAGAGATTGTGGAAAAAAAGAGCTGAAAGCCACTCATCCACCTGAACAGGAGTAACCTCTCCGCTGCATAGCAAAGGCTATAGCTGTTTCTATAGCACAATAGATTATCTCCTTGAGGCCTAATAAGCAGAGATTTCATCCTAGTTCATCATAGTTCAGTGTGCAGTTCCAGGAGCTCCACTTAATTTCATAAACAGTTGAAATCTCTTTCGTGTTTGGAGAATGACTGGGAGATCAGCTGCTCGAGAGTCCTCAAAATGCTGCACTCTTTATTGTTGTTCACTGTGTTTTCTTTTCCTGGTTTGTAGATTGCCACTGATTTCTACAGCCTGAGTATCATATTATGTTCTTTGGCATTTATTAATGAGAAGCCTCAGAGGGGTTTTGTAATGGGATGAATCTTTATTATAAAGCAGCTAAAATGGCTCTCCAAGACAGCACTTCAGAAAGAGGAGTCTGTACAGGGCTGTCTTTCTCATAACCTGGATATTCTAAGCAAACCCAATAACATTGTGTATATGTCTGAAGTAGCTCATTTACCAACAGCATTCCTCTTCTGGCAGCTTGAGACACATAATGGATGTGCAAAATGTGCCAATATTTTGGTAATTTGGTGTAAAAATTGCTTTTTTTTTTTTTTTTCTTTTGGAGCTGGTAGAATATGGCTCACATTTGTTGCGTGTGTGGGGGCCTGCTCCTTATTAAACTCATGGTCCTTTTTTCCAGTAACCACTTCAGTGCTGTGAATCAACATAACCAGTTCGGAAAAACACCATCTGTCGATTGGATAAACAAATGTCTTGTTAGCTGGAAGTTTAATAGATCACAAAGTCTCACCAAGTCCATTTTTATGTTAATAAATTCCACCATGGAATATTTTCTGATGTCACATGGCAAAAGTGCCCTAAATAAATAGCAGCTGAAGCGTTTTCCATTATTTATCTTAGTGTTTTGTGAACTTAACAATAGAAATTGGCTAGGATCTGAACTTCCCTAATCTCAAAGTGCCATATTGGTCTGTGTATTGGGTTTCATGAATGTTAGGCAAGTAGGTTTAGAAGGGATCTCATCCAGCCTGACCAGAGTTGGATCAGCTGTACCTCCACTATCCTAACCAGATGTCCATCTATCTCACTTAGGAGTGGGGGCTGGGGGTAACTCTCGGTAACAGCTACTGATTTCATTTCATCCATCCTGTGCCCAAATTATTTTTTCCCATAGTATTTCTGGAGAGTGCTATGGTGTAAGGTGTTTGGAAAGATCTCCTCTGAAAGTCAGCTGTTTTTTAACCTGCCAAGCTAGTCTGTTTTTAAAAATTTCCTGCAGTGCATCAGCAAGTGCAGCTCAGGTGGGTTCTTCAGGTGCTGCCCCCATTTTCCTGAGTGGAAGATGGGCCTACAGGTGGATTCTAGGAAGGCTCTTCTAACAGCAACCATTTTACCTTTCTGAGCCATGGAGTTTGTCAGAGGTGGTCAAGTTGATATCCTCACGTAGGTAATTAGACTCTTCAGCTGCCAAGTTTCACTAGAAAGCTTTCATGTCTTCAGAGAAGGGTCATTCAGAGTCTCTGCTGTTTCAAGTCAAGCACAGGCAGCACTTCCAAGAGTGTGTTCAAGTCTACAGTCTTTCCTGAAAGAGGCTGTGGTCAAGATGTACCAGTTTACCAGTGTAGAAAGAAGTGATGGATATTGCCTGGCTGCCTTTTGCTTGGCCACCAGATGTCTTTTGATTCAGGTCACCTACATTACTGTTTTTTAATACAGATCCAGCACAAGGCATCCTCTTGTTTCTTTTAACCTGTGTGTAAATGCTCAGTGAGACCTTCCAAGGTACCCTGAGTCTCCTAAAAAGGGTAAGTAACAGATTTGCCAGTGAAGTTATAAGATTACTTTCTAAGATGGGCTAAGAAGGAGGACTCTGCTTCAGGCAGAACTGCTCAGTGACCCTGAAGCTGGAAGTTTAAGCCTTTGCAGGGTCGTCATGGGAGTGGTTTCTCTCAGTTTCAACATGGCCTGTGACAGTGTTTCCTGAGAAATGAGCTACTGAGGCCTCTGCAGGCCTCTGCTTCCCTCTCATAGTCTTCTAGGGCACCTGCTGCAGGAGAAATCCGGCTGCCTCCTATGAGGAAATATGGTTGTGGTTATTAGAAAGTAATCTTACCTGCCTCCATGCTGTATCCCTTGTCCTCTCCCACAAGAGGAAAATGACAGGGGGCTTTTTCAATGCCTGTAATTTGCCAGTAACACTGCCAGTTCTCTGTCCAAATCACCAAACATGACTTTGCCTTAAGTTTTAAGGAAGTCTCAGGTGAGGAGCGGTACATATGTATGTTGTACACATATACATATACATATACATACACATATACCCAGTGTGGAGTCCTACTCATTTCTTCCTGTTGCCTGGAAACAACTTTTGCTGGTTGGACTAGAGCATGTAAATGCACTTAATCATGTGGAAGAAGATTTAACATTTCAGATCATAGTAATCTTCCCTTTTCCTTCCTCATGTGCAACTCAAAGTGACTTATATATTTGAGATCCAGCTGTGCACGCTCAGATCTGTGATACTCAGGTTGTACTTTGAAGCTACTCCTGTCCTGAAATCACAGTGTATATCTGTTACAAGCTGTAGGGAAGAATTAATCAAACAAAACATGCTGCTCTGCTATAGCACATCACAATGTACCTATCTCTTCTTACATATCTTCTGACTATTGCAGAACTATAAAAGTTCTTCAGTTGTTTCTTTGAAGCAAATTTACAATAGTACCAGTAATCCTTTTGCACTTCAGAAGAAGTAAACCTTGACACTATGGCAAGTCCCAAAAATGCCTTCCAGGGCTCCTTTTCTGAGCTGTCCTTATGGGTGTCCAATGTTCACTGGGAACTGGAAGGCTGTGGCTGAATCTTCTTTTATCTATGTGGCAGGATCCCAATATCAGTTTATCCCAGAAGTTACTGTTTTCAGTGCACTCTTTTTTCAAAACATTTTTATCAGAACAAGAGACAATACTGTCTGTTTTGGAAGTGTGTCTGTAGTGTATCATTGATCCTTGTTTGTGCCTGATCACTTTTAGGCTGCCTGCATGAGGAGTTAGGCTCATCTCTTCTCTTGTTAGCATTGGTCATGTGGAGAGCACCAAGAAAGTAGGGGAAAAAAGAATCCAGGGAGAGAAATGTCATAATTTGACAAGAAGAATGAGCTCCCCTCACTTATCAGAAACCAGCTTTGTTTTCATGTAGAGGTAGATCTTGCAGGCACTGTGCTTTCTGAGCACATTTTTTGTTGAATCTCTCTCCATACATGCTGTGAGGATACAAAAGAAAAGGGTGAATTATGTCTGTATTTTTGTGAAGAGCAGGGATATATAGCCACAATAAACCTAGAAGTTTGTAGGGTGAAGTAAAAAAGAGACTTTCTTTTCGGAAGCAAAAAATTACGACTGTTTGAATCTCATTGGGATGATATTCTTTGGGATCATCAGTCACACTTTTTGTTGTTGTTGCTAACTTACACATGCACACAGAAACTGCCTTTCATGGGTGAAAAATGTCTTGCTTATTCACAAGCCCTGTAGAAATAAACATCATTTTATATATATCTGTACTGCTGGCAGTGAGGATTTTATTTTTCATGCCATGTGCCAAGCTTTCATTAGTCAAAGTGTGAAAAATCCCATTTGCTGTGTTTTGTGGAGTTCATGTTGGAAGTATTTATAGAGCAGTTCACTGATCTTTCAATCACTGGTGAGGGGTTCACCCTGGGCACTGGCCAGCCACACATGGGACTCAGGGATTCTGCTTTAATCCTTAACTTTGTAACTCACCCTTTTCTTGACTCTGGGCAATTTGCTTCATCTGTCCCCAGTGACAAGGATCAGGCTTTCAAGTCATAAATTTGTGCAGTAGCATAAACTTAATATATCTCAGATACTAATATGGTGGTAACCACATGGTCATACTCTTCAAGTTGAATGAGTTTGATAAATGGAGGCAAGTCTGGGTCTGAACATCAGATTTGGAGAAGCTCCAGAGCACAAACAGTGTGAGTCTTTGATTTCACTCTACACTGTCACACAAAACCAAGCACACTTTTCTGCACACTTTCTGCTGAAGTCCAGGTCCTACTCCCTTAATCACAAGCCTACCTTATTTGGGGCATGATACAGGGAGGTAAAATCCCTGCGGTGTCCTCTAAATGAGGTCATTATGGAGATAGTAAAGAATCATCGAACATGTAGAGCCGCCCAGGAAATTGCTTTAGCTTGATAGATTAACTCCTTGAATCCGTGTATGTGCCCTTGAATCTGTAGAGTGTGAGGTCCTGTCCCTGCTGGTGAACTGTTTCTACTGCCCCTATTCCTCTGTGTCAAATAGTAAGAGCCTAGAAGGCAACATAAGTAAGATTAAACCCTGTGCTTATTGAGACAGAAAGTATTGCTTGAGTCCCCTAGGAGTTTGCTTGCTTTCTTAGGAATGGTGTTGCCAAGTTCTGGACAGAATTTACAGAACAAATCTCTTGGCATTGTAATTCATTGCAAAGGAGACCTAAGTTTATCAACTGAATTATAGTTGATGGAGCTTTATATCAATTCTTTAAGTGTCCTTTTGGCTTATTTTTATGTTCCTTCTCTGCCCTCATCAAGATGACCAATGAAAGACTTAAATCCATTTTCACCTTCTTTAGACGTATCGACGATAAGGCTGATGAAATATTATTCTTTAAGAGTAGTAAATTTATAGCAGGCAATAACAAATCCATGAGAATTTGTGTGGCCTTTTGCCAAAGAAACCAAGGATTTGAATCTATATACTGAAAAATATATGCATATCTATTCCAGTGTTTAAGGAGCTGTGAGAAATCCTCTTCTTTTTTTATGTGAAATGAGGGAAAAGTTTCGCAAATCACCTATGACCTTCCTTTTAAAGTCTGAGTGTCATCAGAAGTTTAAAACTTTATGAAGACTTTCTTATGCCTTTAGCTCCCTGACATATCTAAGGGGATGAAGGTATGAGAAGAATGGAGACATCGTACTATCAAACAGCCAAACTTCCATTATCCGTGCATACGACAATGTCACTCAAGGCTCAGTGTTCATGTCTGCCCATGGAGATAAGGACTAGAACCCTGACCAGATCCTGCTCTGAAGGAGCCATGGAAGATGGCAAGATACTCCCTTTGAACTGAAACAACAAATGTCAGCATTCCTAAAACCAAGCTGCACCTGGTCACCAGTAGCCTTTGTTCTTTATCTGTTGGTAGCTGTCAGCTCGCTGCCATTCTCCTCATGAAAGTCACCGTGTTCTCCTTCCAGGACACACGCTGCGTGTTCACTGGATAACCACTCTCCTTCCATTCTTGGTTGCTTCTATTGTGACTTGGTCATGTTGGAGAATAAATGAGGTACCACTATCAAACCAGTCTGGACCCTACTGAGACTTCCTCATCATCATCTTGGATTTGAACTTTCTGTTCTGAGAAACCTCTCAAGAATGACTGACTACCATCATGTCTTGCTTGCTTAGACAGCTCAGGTCTCCATGACTCAGTGGTTAAGGGAATCTACCAGATTTCTAGATGAGTGTTTCCCAGGCTGCCTGACAGTGCGCGGTTGGGGATCGTGGCTCCTGCAGAGCTTGTCTTAATATTTCAGGCAAAGCTCACCATGTCCTCACCAGTCCTTATTTGACTATGCATGTGGAAGTCTTCAGACATAGCTGCAGTCAGATGCCAGCCGTGTTTTCAATCAACACAATTCAGTTTTAAATTATAGCTGTAAGAGCTTTTCAGGCTGTGCCGACAAGCCTGGTCCTTAAAAAAATAAACAACAAACAACCAAGCTCCAAACCAGTGTGCTTTGGGGAGAAAAACGGAGGGAAAGTGACTTCCATCCTGGGAAGGAAGAAGCAAGAATAACAAAATCTGGCACCCTGGTCTGTGTTTGCTCTAATGTTGCATCTCCATGTACTTTGTGTCCTTTGGTAAATGCTGCCCTTTCCATGCCACGTCGTGGATCGTCAGATGAGGAAGCTTGGCCCAAAATAAACGCCAGGCTGCTTTTCATCTCAGGGATTTGTTTGTGCCAAACGTACAAAGTAACTTCTTTGTGGCTGTTTGCATTTGTTGTTCCAAGTTGTCTGAGCACTAGGTTATAAATACACACCACCGATTGATAGTCTCAATATGTCCAGTCGGACAAGCTTTGCGTGCTGGCAGGGAAAGAATTTGGCTTGCCTTAATTATTTTTGTTTTAATACTTTTTTAAAATGTTTGATATAAATCAAAGATACTGTAAATGCAACTCAGGAGGAGCATGTTCTTTCCTTACCCACTTTTTAGACTGGGTTTCTGTCCAAAAATTTTAGATAAATTTTGTTTCATATTTCTATTCTTTACAGTCATGTAAAGATGGGATGCTGTCAATCTACACATGTAATTTAATGTCATTGACATTTTGAGATAGGTTTTAGTGCAGAAATAAAATGAAGTCAGAATGTTATCAATTTACCTCTTCTTAGAGGAGATGTGAGTATGAGAGGAACGTGAAAGTCTGAGTTGTTCTGGGCAATGCCTTAAGAATGCTCATGGTAAACCAAGACCTGCTGTCCTGGGCCCATGACAAGAAGACCCGTTAATCACCAGCAGCTCTGAGCAGCCTGAGCTAAACCCTGAGTCTTGGAGACTCTTGGCCAAATCCTGACTACTTCATCGAGGAATGTTCAGCCTTCTAGACTTGCTTTTTTCATGCAACCGCCCCCAGCCCCCACCACTGGAAAACAATGCTGGTGAAAAATGCCTCTTTGGGAATTCAATTTGTATGGAAAACATTTTATTTTTGTATCCAAATCTTACAGTCTGTGTAGGGTTTTCTATTTGCTTTCAGCAAAGACTATTTCTCACTGTTTTTCTCATCCAAAATTCTTATTAAGAAACTGAATGCTTTTACCAAAAATAGGCATCTTTTCCTTCCCCTTCACCCCCTTCTTCATTCACAAGATCCCCCAGACTCCTGAAAATAAGCTAATTTAAAGAAAGCACATTTCTCTTAAAAAAATTCCCATGGAATTGATTTTGTTGTGGTTAATGTCTGCTTTGTCTCTCTTCTGTCTGGGACTGAAAGAAAATTCCTTGAAACGTTATCAGAGAGTGCATCTATACAGCCCAAATGAGG